>JANTCA010000621.1:0-12566 GCA_024741275.1 Chironex yamaguchii
TACAATTGAATGCTGAGCAGGAGGTAGGCATATTTGAGTTAAATAACTTAACTAACTGTTGACTGAACACTTCTATATAGCACTTCTATATTCGTGAAGCAACAGTCCGCAGAACACTTCTATATTCGTGAAGCAATAAGTTACCCTTACATTGGATGTTTACAGCATTCAAATTTTCGCACGGTTTTTTTTACCTTGCCGTTGCTACCATCTTGGATTTTAAAACTTGGCCCTAGTTTTTGACTTAGCGCTCATTCTAGCCTATTATTTCTATGGTTGGGACAAGTATTTGACTTCAATGCTTTTTTGATAAAGGAGTGGTCAGAATTAAGCTGCATAGTGTTATGTGCCATTTTCGTGATATGGAGTACTAAAATACAGAAATAGCATTCCAAAATTTAGTAAGTGGTGTTATTGGAATAAGAGTGAAAAGGGGGTCGGACAACTCTCAAAAATTGATTTGGGAGGGCGGCAATTAGGATCCCAAGACTACTTATGTTTTTGAGGAACTGCCATAACCTTTATCAAAACATTTATGAGCTTATATTTATGAATAACAGTGAATAAGTATTAAGATTACAAGTATGAAAAACAGTAATATTCTCACAAACAAATGCCGAGTACGTGTAACTGCTAAAGTCACTTGGACTGTTGAGCCTAACGTTGTTGGATGAGAGTATGAATATTAGGAATCAGCTGTGTGATCAATGATGTCAAAACCACCCTGTTTTCTAAACAAAATGTCTCACTGCATTGAAAGTGAATTGAACAAAATATATTGGGAATAGTAAAAGTATGTTTATAGATTTTTTTTCTTGGATTTTGATACTTTTCAGTGATCTCTTCATCCAACCACATGATTTGACATTTAGCTTGATGTATTGCAGCTGTTCATGCGTCATTCTGTAGTGCAGCAACCTCATCTCTTAGCATGGGTCCAACCTTGCCAAGACTGATCAGAGAATACTGTGTGAACTAAACTAGAAATTTCATTGCAGTCAGAAAAATGCTGTGAAGTCATTGATTGTCTGCTCATTGTGAGTAGTGATGACCATTAGGACAGTCAGAAACACTGTAAGTGATAAGCTTTGAGAAGCTACTAAATTCTGTCTTCCTGAATTCTTTGGCATATTGGTGTCACTTTGCGACAAATGCAAAGATTTTTGTTTTGGTATAAATGAGTCTTGCATTTTGCTTGAAATTCAACTTGCCAAAGATGTCAGTGAGGTATCACACTTGAACTCTGGCCTTGTTCACAAGCATCACTTTCATTTCCTCCTTATTCTTTGTAAACTCTGCCAATGTATCATACACTTGTACAATTCTGTTGAAACAGTCTGAATTGCTCAGCCATCTAACTTCACTGTAGCTTAATCTCATTGCAGAATGCCTTAAAAGGACATTCTGTTTTGATGTTTCCTTTGATTTAATTTGTGCACTTGATTATCCATCTCAACTGGTAATGAATTCTTCAGCACAAGATTTTCATGATTGATGACACTTGTCATTATATCTGTATTGTCTGGGTTCCAGAAAATTTGCCGCCCCCCTAGAAGATTCCCACCTGGAAAACTCCGACCAGATAATTCTCTCCTTGAGAATTCCCAGCTAGCAAATCTCGCTCCCAGGTTTCTCCCTCCCAGAAAACTCCCACTGGATAATTCCCTCCTGGAGTATCCCCACCTAGGAACTCTCAACCTGGAATTCTTCCTCCCTAAAATTCCCTTCCAGAAAATTCGCTTCCCAGTTTTCATGAAAATGCGGGAAAATAAGCTTTATGGAATGGATCACAAGAGAGGGCGAAGAACTAGTTACCAAAGGCAAAATAACATGGACGAAGAAAGCAGAAGACATATCACTTTAGTGGTGTTTGTAGACAACATCGGACTGCAGTGGCACAAATTGCTGATGTTGATAACTCACACATTTAATACCCTGGGGCTAGTATGCAACTAGTAAATATAAAATTTGTAACTTTACTACCATTGCTGGTAAAGATCCATCCACGAGTTTTTGACCTACACGGGCCTTAGTCATGCGACAAATTTTATATTTTACTGATGTTATTGATGATTGTGTGAATACAATGGTGTGAGTTACAAGTTATCACATAAACGTATAGCATGCTTATGGAAACGTGCAGTCAAATATTGGTTTTGAATGTAGAGAATGGCAAAAGATGCCATAAACACCAGAGTCTGTTAACAGTGTCATAAATAACTTTAATTTTGAGGCAACATGAACGGAAAGTGCAATTGATTTATCATTTTTGTATTGTTTGCAGACAACAACACAGATTATTGCAAGCTCGTTTTCTGTTTAAGAGGCTGCTATCAATGTCTCTATTTGTCGACTGTAATGCCCACAGATACATAAGAACCATCGTTTAACACTTGATTCTGATATTGTTGACAGGGAAATATGCAGAGGGTATTGCTCCAATGCCACAGTGCACACTTTATCTCACTTTTCTATTTGCACTCATGGTTTGCAAAAAACATTTTAAGTTAATATGTTACACTCCTCCACAATACTTTGCTAGGTATTGAAATTGGTTGAAAGGTTGGACCTTGTATGAACAACAATACGTCAGTAATGACTCAGCAGCTTACTTTGTAAGTGTATTGCAGTCTGTCCACATCAAAACAAGCAGCCATTATAGGTAGAAAGAGTTTGTTTTTTCACTTGTATTCTTCCAATAACGCCTTGTTTTTTTCATTTTCTGTGTCTTTTTTCTTTCTAGTTTATGATTTGCTCCATGTTTCTTATAAAAAGGTTGCTGTAAAATTTATACTTTTACGTGACGATTATACTCTGAGGAGTGTCAGGCGAAAAAAGCTTTAAAGTATGCTTTTAGTGCAATGTCACAAGGTTTCAATGCGTCTTTGCTATGTACCTGTGTTAGTGGAACAGCTGAGCCTTGCAGAGCCATTCATACTCCAGGGGAATTTCACCTTACTTATGAAGGTGCAGATATTATTGGATTGCATAAGTGTGTATGGAAGCTATTGTATCTTAAGAGAATGCCTAATGTTAGTGTAGTATGTGAGTGTAAAAGAAAGCATGCTCACATCAAGTGGACACACTGAACTGAGCGATAAAGAAATTCAACTGAATTCCATATCAAATTGAATGAAAGAAGCTAAAATAAATCAAATTTGATGCTGAGTCAAAAGAAAGGGAAAGAATCTAAAAAAAAGTTGAAAGAAGACTGCAGCCAGGGACTCTCAATGTTAAGGATCCTGATAAATAAGGTTGGGGAATGATCAGCTGTCAGAATTGTGGGAGGGAGATTTCCTAAGTGGGAGGGAATTTTTTGGAAGGTTGATTGATGTTGAGAGATTTGCTAGGTAGGAGTTTTTAAGGAGGGAAATATCCGGTAGGAGTTTTGCGGTTGAGAATTTTCCTAGAAGCGTCCTTCATCTGGTGCAGGACTCCTTGTTGTTGCTCCATCATAGCAGGGACACCAATGGCTGCGCATGAAACTACATTTTCCAGTGGGATTCCAGCTTCCTTCGTATATCATTTGTACAAATCATAATATTCAGTCCTGTTGTGGTAGTTTTCAGTCCATCTCACAACAACATTTATTCCCTCAATTCCTCATCCTCAATAAATTGCATGAGTAACAGCACTTGGTTACTGCCCACTGTACTTTTGTCCATTTGTAGATGGTAAATTTGGGTTCACGTAGGCACTTCTATAGTTGTTGGTGGAAATCAGAGGACATCACAATCCTTCTACATACTGTATCATTGCTGGGGAGTAGTGATTTTACAGCAGCTTTATCCATCTTCCATACTTTGTTACACAAGATTGATGGTGCAGGCTTGATTAATTCTTCTCGAAGTGTATGAAGCCTACCTTTTTTGCAATTAGGAGTAAAATTTCAAAGCTTGCCAAAAGTACTCTGTCTACCCAATAACTTCATCTTTTATATTAATGATTGGAGCAATTGTTGCATTTCATTTGTTGATTTTTCTTCTGCCCTTGACCTAACCGTTTCTGTTGAAATTTGATCTGCTTGTCAGACGTCTGTAGAGATAGCCCTGCAAAATTTATTGGAATTTTTCATTTGCTTCTGTTTCCTTTGACAATGTAAATTTCTATCCATCTCTTTCAGTTTTTGAGAATATTTTTATAATGCAATTATAGTATATGTTATGGTCCCTTCATAAACATGTAAGACTACCTGATAAAAATGTTATATGATTTAATAGTATTGCTTGGATTTTCAGGTTTGTAGGTTTTGGATCAAAGCACTTACTCAAAACTAAAAGCTCATTGCAGGAAGAAACAGTCAACAGTAAAGCTTCTACTCAATCTGCCCATGTCAATGTCATGGGCAGGTGGCCTAGTGTTTAGAGTACTTGCGCTCTGATCAGGAAGCTCTGGGATCGAATCTGCCTTGCAGCACCTTTCGCAAGTGCCTGAAAACCATAAGCCATGGGTCAGCCCTAGCCAAGTGAGGGAAATTGGGTACGGGAACACTGTTAGAGGCTGTTGGATGGCTGAGCTAGCACAATACGACAAAAACATCGTGGTTGAGGTCATGGGTGTCCAGTCTTGTTCAACCAATTATTCAATGATACAATTATTGTTAAAGAACTGGTAATTAGTTCTGCATGTGCTAATGTGCAGTATAAGCCGCAGATTGGCTCTGAGGACAGTGCTGAGACGAGTGATTGTAAATGTACGGCACAGGCAGGTGTGTAAGACTCACAGTTGCTAGCCACGTGAATAGACGGTATCCTCGACATCAAGTGGCCGGCCATTATTATTTCAACCTGTCAACACCTTCTTAATGACAAGTGAAAGCACAACAACAATATATCCCTCTAAAGTTGGTAATAACTAACATCTCTACTTTCTCTTTCCACCCACAAAGTGAAACATTAACATTTAACATCAATTACTCTAATTTAACATTAGCTAGTTATATATGTTACTTTTTCAGGCTGACACAAGCACAACCCATCATTGCCATGAAATATGTCCTGTTAAGCTATTTAAAGGACTGTAACCTAAGACTTGAACAAAGCACTAAATGGAGTATATTGACCTTAAAAACTAACAGAACGGTCTCTTGCCAAACATAGCTAATATACAAAAGTATATATGATATAGCATTTGCATACAGTAGCATCCATGTTGTAACCTATACTGTGTTACTCACGTCCAGTATGTTTCAACCTTCTTACAATATCTGCCATCTGACATTTGGGAATGTTCCTAAGAGAATTTCAGAATTACCACCATTATGACAACTGTCTCATTTGCTATTTCTCTCTTGTTTATGTTTTGTGCTCTTATTTATTATATATTTTATGCAAAGTACAATACATTAAACACTGGCCCCACAAACTCTGATCTTTATTTTATTGCAAGATGTCAAAGTGACCATGGACATTTTAGTCCCAGGGAAGCATCATTTTGCCCTGTGACTTCTTGCCTAAGTTCTTGCCTCATTCAGTAATATCCTGTCCAATGGTAATATGACTTTAACCTGCATTTGGAAGGCACCAGGACAAAGTTGTCAATAAGTATTGAGAAAAAGTTATCATTAAACTTGTAGTGCATAATTTAATTGATTATAAATATATAATAGGTTAATCATAGTAGATCCAGATCATTTGGAATGGTCTTGAAACAGATTCTATAGAAGAGATAATACACAATGATATCCATTGCTCTGTGTAATCACCACACATTTGCAATCCTCACTTTTTTTCCTGTAAAAAGGTAAACCTAATAACAACTTGCCTATCAAGAAGATCAGCTTAATTGACTGACTTATGCATGTCATTAATAATTTTTGATACAAAAAGCTTTGTGTTCTGTACCACTGCCTTTTTATTGCTCCTGTTGTATTTTTTAAACATATTGATAATTTTATGAGGAGATTTGTGTTATTACAGTGGAGAACTTTTGAAAACCTAATGTTCAGAATAAGACTAATAAAAAAGCTCCCTTTCATAATTGTAATATTATGCTGAAGTCACTTATAAGATAAGTGTTGATGATAATCCAGGCTTCCTTTTCCCTTTTGTTCCATATGGTGGTAAAATTGGATCTGGCCATGGACATTGTTTGAACAGATAGCAAATTATTACCATTGTTAACATTGTTACAGGAAAGTAATCAACAGAATTTGCACATCACAGTACCTTTTTATAGTAATGATTTGTCACAGCATAGATTATTTGGCCATCATCTGAAGATTAATCTCATTTGGGCAAAATACATAGTTGTGATGGTGGTAACATGGCAAGAACTGAATTAGAAGAGCAATTGTAAAGAATTTTAATGCACTATTTGTTCGTCATTTACTAGTTTGCCGTTCTTCATTGTGATGAGCTTGTGGACAAAGTGAGTAACAATGTTTCACATCACATTGTCAATGAAACTGAGGTGGTGGAAGGTTAATTACTTTTTGCTTTGGTGTAAGTTGTCTGTGTTGCTATAATAAACAGCTTTCTGATAAAGAGAAGGGATTTGCAGCTCACATACTCATGTATGTTTGATTTTTGCACTAACATAGTTCTACAAGGATATTTACAACTGTATACATTATTAGTTGTCAGTAATGTCTGAATTGTTTGTCATAGTAGATTTGGGATGGACTTTCAGAATGTTTAATAATTAACTTACCAAAAGTCTGCTGGAAAAATGTTTAATTGCAGAATGATTAGATGCAGGTGACATGATGACAGCCTAACAATTTAATGAACAAAGGATTTACTAACAATTTAAAGAACAAAATATGGTAAGTGTTTGTGAGGTCGCCACACAATTTCAAACTTGGACCAGAATAAATTTCTGACTTTCTTGTTATTTTGAAATGGAGAGAACATGATAATAGCAGTTTCTTGACAATCTCTTTATGCAACAGCTTTAGTGAAAACAATGGCATGATTTTTGCTTCCACTGTCTTTTTGGAAATTGGAATTTTCACATTTTCATAAACTGTGAATACTCGTAATTACACTGAAAATTCTGGCAAGATTTTTTTACTTTATTATTACTTAGCTTTGATTGGAGCATTTTTCGCATCTAGAGTAATGACTGACATTGACATTTTAAGAATGAAAGAGTACTTAAATGTTTGTAATGAAAAATGTTTGTAAGGGAATATGTACTGTTTGGAATTAAATTGTGTTCCTAATCCTTTTGTAATATATGGAGTTTTAGGCATTCAATGAAGTGGCAAGAAGTTTCCAGTATGGTTATCATCCCTAAACAGGCGCACTGAACTTGTATCATCTTGTCACCATAAAAACAAAGCTCTGCTTAGTAACAATAGATGACATAATTTAGTTTGTAACTTTTCAAACCAAGAAACATCCAATGAGAAGACCTAAATCCCACCTTTGTAATTCAAGTTTTTAAGTCAAGGACAACCAATCAGAACACTCTTCGTATTTTAACATTGATAATGTAAAATTCATAATGCATCACATCGCATGGTAATCTCAAAGAAAAATCCACTGAAGAGTGAGCTATCATGACTTGCAGAGATAAAAATGTAGTAGATTTGTTCTTCAACATGTATATGTATATGGATATGTATATGTAACTTCAAGAAATAAACACTTTTTAACGTTTGGAATAATTCATCATCAGGAAAAGTGACACTCTTCAGAGTATGTATAGTCAGAAAGGAAAACTTTAATGTTTAACTTTAGCGCAATGTCGTGGGTTTTCAAGGCGATTTTCAAGTTTTGTACCACAAACAGATGAGGCCTTCAAAGGAATTTCATACTTTTCTCACCACAGCTGGTTTGCTAGGCTGCAGAATATCGTGTTTTTGTTTTGACCCTTTGTGTTGTACAATACTCAAGTGTCCTTGTGATAAATCAGCGTGCAAGTTGCCATATGATATCTCAGCAATTTTTTCTTTGTGGATGCGAAAGCCCTCCTGGAGTCATAAGCATCATTCAAGTCATATCAAGACTGCAATTTCGTGCGTTATTGCGGACAATTGACATTCCACCATATCATTCACTGATGTTGTCCACTCCGCCTGTTCTTCTTCTGCGTTACTTATCCCCCTTTCCCTCATTTTTGTACCCTTCATTGAAGCCTTGACTACGCTATCCTGTCTGTTTCCAAGGGATATATTTTACCTTCTCCTTTTTATTTGTTTGATAAGACCATAATCTTCCTTAACTGCTAATTGGCACTTTCCACAATGCACAAGTGTAGAAAAAGTGGTGCTATGTAAAGTTTCCTATCACGTTTTAGCATTTATTTTGGTATTACTATTACAGAATACATATGTGCTAAGAAATGGATCTATGAGTGGACTGCAAAGTGTGTAGTTTCATGATGGATAACAACAACGAGGACAACATTCTCCTGTTAGAATCGTTCTATGGTGGGTCGCACAAGCAATTGCTTGACTTATTGGAGTCAGAATTTTCCCACTGCTTTAAAATTGTCATGAAAGACAAGAAATGGCATTGGAGAATGAGGACAAGTGCACTGTACTTTGCTGAGACTATTCCAGAAAACCACCATTTCAGGTATTTTCTTCCGTTTTAGATAAACTTTACTTATAAACATGTTTTCGCGATATGATAGTAAAATTTTGTTTTGACTGGTTTTTTGAAGTAGTGTATGGATTTGTGTTGTACATTAAACAAATTTACGGTTCTTTTGAATTCGAATTCCATTCGTTTACGTCACTTAAAGTTTACCTTCTAACTAATTTTATGAAAACCATCCTGCCATTGACACGGATTTTGTGTTTCTACTCATCTGTCCAATACTGGCGAGATTGTTGCCGATCATTTTTTAGCTTCCTTGTTTCAATACTGACAGCCTAGCCATCACACCATATTCAAATTGTTGATGACTAGCTGTTTTTAACAAACCATCCTTTGTCGGCTTCTCTTGTGTTAAATTCTTTCCAGCCTTGAGCTTCCGTTTATGGCCTTTGGGGATTTTTTACTTCCTTCGGGGCGTTTTGGTAATATGTACAGTGCCTTCATTTTGGCTCCAAATTTTATTTAAGCATATGTAGCTTTGCTCAGTCGTAATCAGAATGCTTTTGTTCCACGCACACGTGAAGTAAAATGGCACAAATGACACTAGTGACACTTTGCTGAAGAAAAATTGCTAAACATGTTGAATATTTGGGTTTCAGTCACGAATGTCTAAATTCTTACAGTAAACTCACCGTACACTTAAGCAAAAGGCTGAAGCAAAGTGCTAGGAATGACAGTTGGCTTAAGCAGGGTACTCTCGTGTGCGTCTAGCTGAAAGTAATGATCAATTCTATTAGCAGGCCCTTTTCTGATATTGTGTTATTATATGTACATTTATCAGGACACTGTTTATCAGTTCAGTTACGAATCTGGCGGAACTCGTTGGTCTTCGACCGGATTTAGCCAAGGTGAAGAAAATACTGTACTTTCACGAAAATCAGTTGGTTTACCCCGTCAGAAAACAACAGGATAGAGATTTCCAGTATGGTTACAATCAAATTGTTTCATGGTGAGTATATTTTTTAAATATTTTGTAAATCCATCATTTGAACTCTTGTGTCTTAACTGCAACCAAGTCCGCTAACAAAGATTGGGCCATTCCTCTTTTGCTTATATTTTATATCATTACAAATGTGATTTGCCAAGTTTTCAAGTCTGCAGAGAGACCTTTTACTCAGGTGCCACTTCGTGGTCTACAGTTTTTTCTAAAAGTCTATTAATTTAAACATATTTGCTTTTTTTTCAGCATCGCAGCTGATCAAGTGCTTTTTAACTCCTACTTCAATATGGAATCTTTCATAAACTCCATCAATTCATTCCTAAACATCATGCCAGATTATCACTTAAAGAACGTTGCCGAAAAAGTCCGTTCAAAGAGCTTTGTGTTGTATTTCCCTGTATTTCGAACGATTGAAAGCATATCTGATACTCACCCTTCCAAGGACATCAGGATCGGACCACTTCATATTGTGTGGGCCCATCGATGGTAGGGATATTTAAATTGCTAACATTGTAAATTTGCCATATTTGTTGGGCGCATCACTGTATTACTAAATCCCCCCCCCCCAACCCCGCATCATATACTTTGTAATCTGTTGACAAATATGCTTAGTATGTATCAATATCCTATTTCATGACGATGATTGTTGATGGAGGTATGAGGATGAGATTTATTTGAAAACTTGAAGGCACCAGGAGCTGGACAAGTCGTCTTCTTATACGACCATATGCAACTCTTTGACAATCGAGCACTTTCGGAGGATCCTTTATTAGCTCAGTGTGGAAGAAGCATTTATTAAATCGTGTTTAATTCAACGAGATTGTGTCGATATTTAAATTTATACAATTACTTGTTAGTGATATGATTTTGTCCTTTTTTGATTATTTTGTAACATGTAGCAATTTTTAAAAACGCCCTGAAGTAAAGGTCGTAAGATACTCTTTCCTAAAAGTTGGAAAGATCAAAGAAACGCTACGGTGTTTCTTTTAGGAAGATATTTGTTTACAAGATAAATATGGTTCTTTAAAACCTCAATGAAATAGAGCTGCCTAGATTGTGGAACATAGTGTACTTTGAGTTCTTGACACTTCTGAATCATTCTGTCCATCCCTTGCTCGTGTTTTTTTCACTGCAATAGATACCATTTATTCGTCACTCCTTGTCTCCATGACTTGCATCTATCAATTTCACTCATCTCTTTCGTGCCTTTGTCTATACTGATCGTGTATTTGGTTTTATCATTGGTTGACCATTTAGCCATCTTTGCGTCCTTACATGTAATCATGACTGTTTCTGCATCCATTTATCATTGTAGATATCTTGTAGTCTTAATAAAATGAGCATACAGGATATCTCCATATGACGAATGATGACTTTGTGCCCAGTATGATTTTAAGCACAAACCAAAAATGCAGTTTCTATAAAACGGGTACTTTTAACGCGGACACCCAATAACCATGCACCAGTAACAAATTTTCCTTAAGTTAATCTTCGTAAAATTGATCCTTGTTTTCATGGAAAACATAACTTGCAGAAAAGGGGGTATTTATCTGGGCCCTTACAACTATTAAACACTTTACACTTCTTCACACGTTGATATTTTTATCTGTCTATGTATCCTTGCATCTGATCATGCCGTATTTGTGCATTTCTTTAACAATGTTGACACTCGATCTCTTCAATTATCGTAAATTGGGTGTAACCGTATTTCAAAGCCGCGTTCTTTAATCAACAATCTTTATTTTCCTCATGCAGGGAGCACGACAAAAATCCTGAGCTTCTATTTGAAAGCCTTTTAAAACTGAAGTCGGACCACTGCACGTTTAAAATATCTGTCATCGGACAGGCATACACTGATGTACCAGGTAAGGTAACATGGAAGTATTTTGAGGTTATCCTAGGAAGCGTCACTTCTTAACTGCTTCAGTTTTTTTTGTGCATTGTTAGTAACATAACTAACGATCACCACTACATATTTTTCTTGGACGCCTGGATTAAGACAAATTAATATCCGCCCTTTAACTAGAAAAGATAGCCTGTCTAATTCCTTTGAGGCACTCAGAATTTATTATACCAAGACATACATGTGTGCATTCAATTTTATAAGTAGTCAGATAAGATGAGTACCTGGAAGATGTATGCCGAGTAATACAATAAAAACGGTAATGCCCATACCATTTATTTACCTCATACTAAGAATTAGGCTAGGAATAGGAGATAGGATAGGGATAGGAGTCTTTATCCTGGGGCACTTTGGTCCTAGCCCCACCCCAAAACAGAGTTATGATAACTGAAAGCATGAGGGGTATGTTGGCTTGCCAGTTACGGCAGTTATGATATTTGTATTTGGTTTCCTTAAAATGGGACGGGGTTATACTAAATATTAGCCAATAGACCAATAGGATTAGATCTGAGGGCTATGATTTTAGCCAGAGTTCTTGCACGCATCACGTTAAAGACCTTGACGCATTTGTTGTAATTTCAGGCTTTTTGCAGTTTCATGTAAAGATTGGTTTCTTATACCTTGTTTAGATCTGTTTGAGACTAGTAAAGCCCGCCTCAGGGAGGAAATCGTAAGCTGGGGATACCAAGAGACGAAAGAAGATTACTTTAAGGTACTTCGTCAAGCCGATGTTGCAGTATCAACTGCTGATCATGAATTTTTTGGTGTGTCCATGTACGTTTGCGCATTAATTGATTGATATTGACAATAACGCCCTCTTCTGTATATTGTTGGCATATCCATCACTGTCATTCCTATTTTTGTCATTGGTTGCTGGACAGTGCTCCCACGCGTAGTGAAATTTTTCAACATTCTTTTTGTAGTGCAAAACTTGAAAATCGCCTTGAAAATCTGCAACATTGCGCTAAAAACATACTTACAAGCTTTTTTCGTCTGACACTCTTCAGAGTATGAAACATCAGAAAGGAAAGTATTTGCATTTAGCAACCTATTTATACGAAACATGTTTCAAAACCAGCCAATCGTAAGCAAGAAAAGAAACAAAGAAAGAGAAAGTAAAGAAACAAAACATTATTGAAAGAGTCCAAGTGAAAAAACGAACTCTTTCTGCCTA
>JANTCA010000622.1:0-10949 GCA_024741275.1 Chironex yamaguchii
AGATAGATAAATAGATAGATAGATAGATAGATAGATAGATAGATAGATAGATAGATAGATAGATAGATAGATAGATACATAGATAAATAGATAGATAGATGGATGACTGACAAGTTAAGTTATGCTTGATACCTTCCAGCACATAATTAGATAAGCTGCAAACAGTTTTGATGGCATAATTTAGACGGTAGACGGTAATAGACGTTAGTTGTTCCCAGGTATTGCTTCAACATTTACTCTTCATCAAAACAGAGAGTATTTACCTTTATGTTCAACCCATCTCGTAAAACAATTTTAGAAGAAATTAATTCAAACGTATTTGAGTGTAAATAAGAGTGAATGAATAAGAGAAGAGGAAGTGTTCTTTCTTTTAGTGGAAATGTTTCGGTTTACAGCTTTAATTCTGTTTCAACATTTATGACAAGGTTGTAACCCCTTTTTATACATCAGCACAATGCTGTGAACGATATTTTCTTTTACGGAGGCTCAATATCAAATGTTCTCCTTTGCAGAAATGATTAAATTAAATTCCAAGTTTAATGGATTTTATTCGGATTGAAGTCTGATTTTCAATTACCCGCTGTCATTTCAACTTAATACAAAATAGTAAGCTTGACCTCGTCTTGAAATTTTCTGCAATAGCAACTTTGGACACTTTAGGAATAAGTAAGATTTGGTTCATCGCTGAGGGTTAGAATTGGTTTCGCGTACAGATATCTCTACCATGATGATGTACATTGTCCTCACTATTTTTCAAAATTTCAAAATCCTCTTACCAGTCATTTTATAATTTCCACTGTTTGTTACCAAAGACTTACTGTAACTTTGATCTGGCTTTGCCCTAGAGGAGTAAGTCTAATATTAGAAAACAGTAGATTTGTAGAGCTTGAAATAGCTCTTGAGCGAGTTAACGTCTCCCAAATAGAGGTGAACTAATCTTCATTTCAATTGATTTGGAAAAGACGTCATGCAAGTCCGCTATGATTTGCCTTGAGAAAACTTCACACCAATAAAGCATAAGAGCAATTCTTGGTGATGAGAAAGGTTGTCTGAAGTAATTGATTGAAAGACGTTTAACTTTTGAAGGATTAAATGTTATCAGTTACTTCTTGTGGCATTTGATAACTTACTCGAGACTATCAGCTATCTAAACTACATTGAACAAGTCTTCAGACTTACCTTACATGGTATATACAATAAATCAGAGCATAGATTGCTAGCTGATGAATAGTATGATCAGACACGCCGTTGTTGAAAAGAAGGGAAGCTGGAAGGATACTTGGGGAACTCCAGTATTGATCACATAGCAAGAAGGATAACGTTTGTTTTGAGCAACCTTTTGGTTATATCATATAGACGAAACGCGACTATGTCTGGGAAGCAACAGCGTAAAACAGCGTAGTCCTCAGAGATTCTAACTGTGCTCAGCACCTTACAGATGTCAAATGTCATAACAAATATTAAAACTGCAATAAGAAGATAAGAAGTATCTCTAATAGCACTAATTTGCACGGAGAATATAAAAAATTAGTACTTTTGCTCAGTGTTACTTTTATGTAAGACCCTTGTTTACTGGTAGTATTTCCATTTTGTTTTCTGACACAAAATCTTTATAATTTATTTTTATCACTGCACCATTACAATCTACTACTTTTTATATTAATTATCATTCCAAGTCACAATAAACACTATTTTATAAACCAACCTACTTAGGGCTTAAATACATGCATAAACTATCTTTGTGGCATGCTACATTGGCAAAAATACACCAAACACTGTTTCAGATGTTTGCTTTTTATTTTTCCCACCTCAATCACATTTAATAATGTAAGGATTAATTCACTTATAAAAATAATGTCTGTAGCTACAAAACATATTTCCATCTAATTGAATGAATTCAGTATGTGTGTTTGAAGACCTAGAATAATTCACATTCAACAGTAACTTTTTATATGCCTGCAGTAAAACAAAAATGTAGAGAGAGTGTTGGAAACACTTTATTTATTTAATCATCTGTGAACCTCTAAGGATAGTTTAACTTATTTTTCAACAATTAACAACCAGCAGTTTATTTATTCAATCATCTGTGAACCTCTAAGGATAGTTTAACTTATTTTCAAGCAATTAACAATTAACACTTTATTTATTCAATCATCTGTGAACCTCTAAGGATACCTTAACTTATTTTCAAGCAATTAACAATTATCACTAAACTTTTCTTCACTAGTTTAGGATTTAATTATCTGATTAATTTTATATAGTTTTGCTAGTATGATTTACTAGAAACACGTACACCAAGCTAAATCTAAGTGATGTTGAATACTTTTAACTAGAATAATCTCGTATGAAAATGTGGGAAACATTTATCCAATTGTATACGTTTGATTATTGCTGCATCACCTATGAGGTAGACACTCACTGAATACGTTAGAGCAGCCATTAAAATATAAGGCATAAAGTAAAAGTTTTCAAAAATACTTTAATTTAAGTATTCTTTGACAATATTTTGCTATATTATTTCTAGGAGTCCGAAAATGAGTAAATACTCTATCTACATTCAGGCAGTGCTTGTGATATATGGAGCAACTTTAGGAAGCTCAGGTAACATGAACTGGTTACTTTTATTCCTAAGCCTTTATAACGCATCATAGAGAAAAAAAGGTAATTGGATATAACTCAAAGCTTGTTAATATCTTGACTTAACAAGCAATCTTATTCTTTTTGAATATATTTCTGATATGCATTTGTTTGGTTTGTTATATATTAAGTAGCGTAATTTCATTAAAACTTGTTTAAGTGTTAAAACTGCCGAAAATTTGCTTTGTCTTACTAAGTATATCTTTGAACCAAAAGAATATTCACTTTCTTTACAAATAGGAAACGATGCTGAATAATTATCTTTGCACATACTAACGCGACCAAGGGATACTTACTTTCATTTCAAATACAAAACTATGCCGGAATTTTATCCCTTTGGAGGCTAACGAGCCCAAAGGATGTCCACCTTCATTCTAAACTTGAAACAATGCTCCAAGTTTGTCCTATAGATAATAATCAGACTACAGGATATTTACTTTTATTATAGGTTGCCATATACACATACTTTCCTTTCTGACGTTTCATACTCTGAGGAGTGTCAGACGAAAAAAGCTTTTAAGTATGATTTTAGCGCAATGTCTCAAATTTTCAAGGCGATTTTCAAGTTTTGTACCACAAAAAGATTGTTTACTTTTATTCTAAATGAACAACGATGATGTTGTTTTGTCTCTCTAGAGGCTTGCAAGCATAAATGATATTCACTTTCTTCCAAAATGTCAAAAACCTTTGCAAATTGTTTTGCAAAGACTGCCATTCTGTTGTTGTAGAGACTAGATATAGTTTCAATAAATCCCAATCAATATGAATCGATGGCTCTAGAGGAAGATCAAGTTTTTCTAGTAGCAAAAAGGCTATCTAATGCATATGGTAATCAGTCGGGTAAAAATTCCTAGAGTAAAGGCATGATTATAGTTAATAAACTCTGTTTGAACATTCTGTCAAAACGTTTAACTTAATTAAATCTGTAAGGAATTTTGCATCACGTTATTGCAAGATCAAACCTTCTGTTCTTTTGTTTTTAAACTACGTATTCTTGGAAGATATTATTTGTACTTTGTAACAAAATTAAAGTATTTATTTCACTCGAAATGTCAAAATTGTTTCAAAGTATGTCAAAATCGAGTTAAATAGGTTATAAAAGTTTCTCAACTTAGAAGGCATTTTAGTCTTGTAACGGGACTGGAAAATAAAATTTGACGGATTTAGGAGGGATTACAATGACTTAATAAACTGATAGCTGACACCATCAACACGTGAACAATTTGAAATGAAGGGCCCTGAATATCATTATCAGTTTTAATGATGGTGCTAATTCCAAGGAGAAGGGAAAGCGCATGGGACCAGTCTGTTGGATCCTCAATGGATCGGAGGGCAGATTGGAGATGTCAGTGAAAATGTTCAACAAGACAATCTGCTGCTGGGTAATAGGTAATAGTACGTATGCGGTGGGTACCTAGTAAGATAGAAAGCGAACCAAAAAGAGATGATTCACATTGTCGACCTCTGTCAGTAGTGATGGTTGACGGAATGTCGAACATGGAGATCCATTGTGAAACGATGGATTTTGCAGCTGATGTGACTGTCCTGTCAGAAAAGGGAATGGCTGCAGGCCATCTTGTAAAAACGGTCAATACAGGTATGGAGGTACAGATGGTAAGTGCAGGGTAGGAAGATCGGTGTGTCCCTGATCAAAACGAGCATCGGGTGTCATGAATGTGCTGACTGGGCAAAAGGTATGCTGATGGACATGTTGACACTGACAATACAAAAGGGTCCACATACACACATCCTAGTGGATGACAGGCCAAACATAACAATGAGTCATTAGGCTTTGGGTGGCTTGAATACCAGGGTTAGAAATGGAATGAAGGCCGTCCATTAAATGGCAACGAGACGAAGTCGGGACGAAATGATGAGGTGTACCAGTAGAAATATCGCATGTGATTGTCCGAGAAGAAGTGGGGAGTTGCAGTTCTTGGATTGTAAGTGTGGTTCTAGTGTCTCTGAGCGAACGAAGCTCTTTACATTGTCTTGTGAGGCAGCCATAGAATCGAGGTCAATAAGATGAAAAGAGTAGAGTTTATATCAAGATTTGACAGTGCATTATGACGTCCATGAATATGGCAAATGTCTGTCGTAAATAGGGATATAAAATCAAGCTAGCGGATTGATCAGGACGTCCTGATAAGGCGGTAGTGAAAGGTTTGTAGTCGGTAAGAATCATGAGCTGGATTCTTTCTAAATTCAGTGGCCAATCACCATTCTTGTTGGCATTATATATAAGGGGGACGACCAGTCACTTTTAGAAACTCGGATTATGCCAAACTGCAGCAATCACATTCAGCCCTTGGAAAGGATATGGGAGACATCAGGTGAAGGTAAAGCAACTTCAATTGTCATGGTGTAGCCAATTGAAGCAAGAATTAGGTGGGCATTGGTGGGAAGGCATTATACAAAAATCTGACATAAAAAGGCAATTTTCAGGTTTGTTATCACCCAATAATTGGTGCATACGTTGGAGAATCTGGGCATCCACCTGGGCATCCACCTGGGCATCCACCTGGGCATCCACCTGGGCATCCACCTGGGCATCCACCTGGGTAAACCATATGATAGGGTTGTTGGGCCATAATGGTAAAAGTCTTAAAGTAACATAGGACAACGAGGGAATTTCGGATGTATCTGAAAAAGTGATGGTGTTAATTCACTGATCGCCATTGTTGTTGGGAAAAAAGGAAGTGATGAAAATCTACACAATGTTTGTGGTTTGAAACCAGACAAGACAAATGGCAACAAATTAGCCGAAAGCTCACATAAATTCCAAACTTGATGTCATTGTCTTGAGCTCCTTGCATTCACGTTGGTGTCACCACTTGGAGGATGAAAGAACTCTTCTTAAAACTAACATGGCAAGACGCAGGAACTCCCAAAGGATAACAATTTACTTATAACAATATCTCTGTACACATGGTAAGCATGTCTTTCACAAGAATCAGGGATTTATCAAGACATTTCTACATTCATCATTGAGGTCAATTTGGGATAGTATTGAGAAATCAAAATATTTTAACTTGAACTCTGGTAGGTCACTTTAAGTTGATTTAGCTGCTGGACAGGTTCTTTCCTTGGAATTTGATGATTTCACGATGAATATATTTCACTGCCACTTTGTACTCATTAATATAAAAAGGTCGGCATGTAAGCGTGGGGTCCCATTGGAGGTGCAGAACTCCAAGCCATTGCTGGTTGGCCCCATAAAGCTTCCAATGATATTCACTGTCACCATGAATTTAATTTTCCTACGGAGATTCCTACATGTAAAATATTGATCGTGGAATTTTTTAAATGCAACTCGATAGTGTGATTGTAACTTGTATTTGTTTTTCTTTTACTCAGTGATACCAGATCAGGAGTTGATGGACCCTGCTGCTATAAATTTTGACCATTCTAAGTCCGAGACATGTTAGTCTGATAATCAAATTGTGCAACTCGCTGTTTTAAATTGTCGTGTAGCTGGGCCCTCACACTTCCATTGTTAAGATTATATTAATCTAATTAATTGATGATAACCTGTAACATACCAAATTGCCATTTAAAATAAGTATTTGTCAGGGAGAGAGTCTGATGTATTGCATGTACATCTACTTTAATGTATGCTTAAATCGTTCCCGTTACAATAGGCATACATGATGCATTTTTATTACAGATCTTAAGTATCTAAGGACATGTTTGCAAACAGAGACCAAATATTTTCTTTTCTACAATAAACAGAAATAAAAGAGCCGGTGACTTGTGAACGTAATTACATCAAGATTGGCTGTTTTTCGCAAAGCATAGCGTCAAGGCTTGTTAACTTCTTCTTGATTAATGATCGAGACCAGTTCAGCAAGTATTATCAAGGCTACCTTATTGATTGGAACAATTTCAAAGCATCGCTTCACAGGTATGTGTGGGATGATTTAGAGCAGTGCTATAACTTTGTCAAACACGGTGAACAACTTATGTGTGCAAATATGATGTACATTTTAAAGTAATAGCCTTAAGAAGTTTCGGTGCATTTCTGGATGCTTATTGATTTTTGGATCATATCAATTAACAAGGTCTTAAAAGGGGAGACGATTTTCTTCTTAAAACATTCGTTAACATAAATAGAATCAAAGTTGAATGACACGTGTGAGATACCAAGAACGGTTTATCTACAAATTTGTGAGTCACACACATAACAATGAGTGCTTTTCAGTCGATAACTGCACGCTTGCCAGAAGTTAAAGCATGCCACACGTGAATCGCCTGAAATGTGTCAGAGGAAGAGCTTGTAAGAACGTATGTTCCTAGCGCAATGTCGAAAATTTACCGATTTTTAAGGGGTTTATTGTAGCACAAAAAGATTGGTCAATACATTATCTTCCTGCACACCTGAAAGGTATAAATGATATTCTCAGAAATATTTTCGTCCACAACTACAGCCATTCAGTAATTCTAGAAACGTTATAGGCGAAACTGAAAAATAGGCTTTCGTACGACTACTCTTGTGAGTTATTATTGTGGGTGAAAAGGTTAGTACTGTAATCATCTTTATAAATTCCTTCCTAGTATGTGCCTTCTAATCAAGTAAGATATTTGTTCTGTTAGGTCCAACTCCAGCACTTCTGGAATGTGCTGTTATTTTCCACCACGCGAAACGAGCAATTAAATTATTTTAGAAAGCTGACTTGCCGTTTGCTACTTAACATGTAGAAAAATCTTTTAGTGTAAACATAGCATCTCAACATAAGCGCTTTTCGTAATCAAGAGATGTTAAAAATCATCATGACTAAGTTACACCTATACTTTATTATGGTATTAGGATGTCAACTGCCACCTTGCCTTTAGAAAAACAATTTTGGCTAAGTGTTCTTGTGGGTAATTACCTTCCATAAGTCAGTCGAATGAAGTTTTATGCAAGGTAATTTCCAACAAGAACATGTCTGCTGCTTTCTTATCTCTGTAAAGAGATACCTATGACGCTATCAAATTTGTCTTGGTGTATTACATAGCTTGAAACGTATGGAACGCAGTATGGATTATGTTTTATCATGTACTGTTGATTCTTTGTCTTTTTTTTCTCAAGTTTAGCCTGTCGATGTTCACAACTTGCGCAGCAAAACAAGCTCAAGTATTTTGGGTTGGTATTTTGGGGCGAGTGTTACGGTGGAAATGATGATACTGCATTCAATAATTTATTGAATGACAAATCTGCAGCATCTACAGAATGTTTCGGTCACGATTACAATAAATGCAGCTTGCAAAGCGAAACAGAATGTGTTGGAGCGGCTAGTGTTACGTTTTTGTACAAAATAGAAACTCCCAAGCCAACGATTTCAGGTAAATAGCTTTACAATTAACATATATACCCTTTATCACTAGAATCTTCTTTTTACGACTGATTTTTGCAAATGCTAAATGAGGCAAGAGTTCAGTTGTAGTAAAGCAGAGCAATCTATATAACAGGTCTGTCAACATGCATCTAGGGCCCGAGCTGGAGGCAATTATAACAGAATGATGAATTTATAATCTACTTCTTACTACATAAAAACTAGCCATTTAAAGACATCTAAGGAGCTATACTAAAATACAGACAGGCAGACACAAATTAATAACCAATAATAGGTGTAGAACTCCTGCTAACTTCAAAAGATGACATGAACATGCTGGAATCTTGATTACTCTCAGGATGAAGATCATGTTGAAAGTTTGTTTTGGTTCCTTTGACACGTGAGGAGAGTAGCGTTTGGCATAGTTGATTCACAGTATATTTGACAATGTTCTTTCATGGTAAAGTTGAGCAGTAAGACTATAATAACTTGATATCTGCAACAGTGCATTACATAGTGATGTCCTGGAGACATTGTTTAATATTTCGTGAAACAAAATATATAGAAAATAATCCATTGACAAGTACCATCAACAAATATAATACGTCCCCCACAATTAACCTCATTTGTGAATGTACTGGTGTCATGATAAACTAATGTATCATCAATATTTTTATAGTTTCTGGTGACATAGCCAGAAATGTATATATGGTCCATTTTTACATCATGAAGATTCTTCTAAACTGGGCAAGCAATAAGCAACAGCTTAGGACTCATCATTTAATATATAAGTACATGACTGATAGTAATGGACTGAATGGCCTTCCATATTGCTAACGTTTACTTCAAGTTGTAAAGGTACTTTGGCCTTCTTTATTCCAGCTTTTTGGGCACTTGTTAGACATAAGTAAGTATGTACCTCCCAACCTTGTCACAGTTTGCCAAACATTCATTCCAATGGATTAAATCTAAACTGACCCAGCAAACAATACTGATGACATGAACGTAACAAGTACTTTGTGGAAGATAATGCTCATTCAGTATACGTGGCAAGCTATAAAGAACGTAGATTCTGTTCTACACGTATTAGCCCATCCGCCATGTCAAGTCTAAAATAAATACAAGTTTTGAATCCCCAGTTAAGGAAATTGCTGCTCTGAAAAGATCCTGAAAGCAACATCAGCATATTAACATTTTACAGTGTACGTCTTCCAGTACCATAACATTCTCCATCCAAAAACGTGTTTGTAATGCTGTTTTTGAAATTTAGAGGACTGAACTACTAACAAGTCCAAGGAATGCACGTATGCAGAAACATTGACTTCACCAAAGTCAACTTTGCCACTAAAAGCCAATTCATGCAAAGAATCAAAGCTCATAATTCTGTGCTGCTGCAAAAACACATCCAACATGTCTTGCAGTAGACTTTCAACCATCTTTCTCTTTCATCTTTCTCAGCAGGCAGTCGAAATACTTGCTTCTTATTATTAATATCATAAAAGTCATTACAATTCATGTCACAACATTTACAGAGCATTATTATTCCAAATAGCTAATCAGCATATGATTATTGACATTGTTGATAGCTAAAATACTTTGACAAAAAGGCTTTATATCTGCGTAGCAACTGTTAGACCTATGGAAACAAAGTTGCAATTCCATGACATTACTTCATTTTTGGTATTCACCATTTACAAGAATACATTTAAGGCTATTGTGACATACCCGATAATTGCAACATTGGGCTGAATAATCCAATTCTGTCATAAATTAGGTTTAATTTTGCAGCCAGTTGTATTCATGTTCATGAGGTCTGTCTGCGATACCTTGTATGTGGCATTGTCTAAGAGGAATACTCATGGTAGTGGCTGCCAATAGGCCACATACAACTGACCTGTGTACATCCATTGAAATGGCAGTTGATAAACCACAGTTTGGAAGTCTACATACCAGGTATAGATTCTAATAAGAATACAACCTTACAGTAATGATAATCATGGCCAAAGATTCCATACATGTCAGCACTTTATACATATATTTGTTATGCATAAAATTTGTCTGATCCCAACTGCCACCTCCAGCTCTGCTCTGGCATCCAGGTGCATCTTGGCCAGGTCTGTTCTATGGATCGCCCTGTAGTAAAGGAGTATGTCGGAGATGGCATCACATTATAAATGATTTATGGGATTTTTTATTGTACTGTACTCAAGAGAGCGCATTTAATTGAATTACTTTTCCAAGACTTGTCATCTTACTCAAGTATTGCTTTTGGTAGAAATGGTATCAAACAAACACAGATATCTTTTACAAATATGCTTTAATGCACTACTGTAATATCCAGTATGATTCAATGGCTAAAACACGCTCGTTTAGCAACTTGTAGAGGCTTGTAGGCCACGGAAAAAGAAAATTCGTCCATGGACCCTTTCCGTTGAATAGAGTGGGTAAAATTCAAATTTTATTTGCTAATAATAAAAACCGATGCTTTTTATCGTAACTTCTTTACGTTAGAATACCGTCTAGAAATGCGTAGCAAATTGTTCAGCACCATAGAGCCCAGAACACAAACGGATGTCTACAGAAAAGGGCAAGTACGTAACCTTGTACAAATAAATAGGATAAAAGTATTGTAAGAATTCAAAAAAACTTGTAAGGTAATTTGGGAATCAAAACAACCGCAGTCATTTTCTCGTAACAATGTCACATGTAACCCTGTCTTACACAAACTGGACTCCTAAGAAGAATACCTGTGGAAAAAATAATCGATTCCTTCTCCCTTAACGTCAATTGTAGTAATAAATGGTAATTATACTGCCTGGAGTGAATGGGGAGTGTGTAGCAAGACATGTGGACAAGGAACACAGACACGATCGAGGACATGCACAAATCCTGTACCAAGTGGCGGTGGTCAAGATTGCACAAATCTAGGAAAACCATTGGAAGTCAAATCTTGTATGATCAAGAAATGCATTCCAGGTATGCCTTTGTGTTAATTCT
>JANTCA010000623.1:0-12565 GCA_024741275.1 Chironex yamaguchii
CTCTAGGTAAGGTGTGATTAGAAATTCTAGTCGCCAAATTGGCGACTAATTTTCAGGATTTGGTCGCCAAAGTGAAAGTTTAGTCGCATTGGCGCCTGTATTAGGCGCAATTTTACGCCCTGAGTATTGTAACAATAGCTTAGTCCACTGGAGTACATTTGTGAGTCAGTGTTGTAACAATCCCAGTACTGGTAATAAGTTTTCTGATAGCTCTAGCAGTTTTTCTTCCTTTTACAAATTGTTATTTTGTATTTTTCATTCCCTGTACAACATTGGGCAAGAAACAATTTATTCTTAGCTATCCACTCATGTTTGTATAACTTCTTTGCTTTCAAATGTAAGTATTTCCATTACATGACCTTCCAGCCTATTATGTCTCCAGGAAAGGGAATGGAGGTATATAATAATGTTGTGTACTCCATCATTGACTAGATGACACAAAATGTTTTCCACAGTTCGAAGCAGGATTGTAAAGGTGGCAAAATCATAATTATCTTATACAAACTAATTATGTTGACCTAGGCACAAGGTGTTTTAAAACAACTTTTTTAATAATTTAGATGATAGTGGACTTTGATACTTTCTTGCACAATACAAAACACATTGTTGAAGTGTGTTAAAATTAACTCTTCATGTGTCTGTGTATTCAGTTCCATGAGTAGTTCTAAATTGCTTAGCTTAATGCATAAAATGATGTAATGTTATCCTTGACTCATTTTATGATATTACAGTTTGACACTTTGTTTTCACATTAATGTAGACAGACTTCAGACAGACTGTAGGCACTTCTGTCCTAAGCTGAATAGAGTAATATACCAGTGTCGAGTTCTGTTAAGTGAAATATCTGATGTTGCACGTTTAATATGGAGAGAGAGAAGGAAAAAAATCAATATGGCATGTACATCATAGTAATTATTATGCCAAGTTTCCCTTAAAATGATCAAATACATGTCCTAATTCAGGCAATGGTAGAAAATGGTTGTTCACTAAATTCTTATTTCTGGAAGGGAAACAGAAACCAAGTTAGTAACAAAAGTATGATACTGAAATTATTTGTTTAAAAGTACGCTCATGTCTTACAAGTCTTACTACAGGACTAAGTTCCTTACTAAGTTCCTTGATCTTAAAGATGTGTGGTGTGTGTTGTGTCTTTCTTATAGAGAACATTCCAAGGAAACTGAAGTAGCTACAAGCATTCTTCTACTCTAAACATTTCTTCTTTATCTGGTTTTTTAACCCAATCATCAAAGACTGTAAAAAACAACGTTCTAGCTTTTATGTAGTTGTTGTTCAGGTGTTTACAGTTCTGGTAAGTTGCTTTAACTTGGGATCTGTGTTTGAATCAAGGAAATAGAAACACAAATAAAATGTACAAACTATTAAAGACAGAATTAAATTGAACACAATTACTACGTAGAGTAAAATTTCCACAATAAACATAATTTTGTACATGTCACCCTGATTTAAAGCACAGTTCAAAACCTACACAAAATCCTTAATCTATGTAGAGTAAATAAGAGTAGTCAACTAAAGATAACCCACTGCAAATCAACTGAAATTTGATTAATTTAATTTGTCTTGCATTTTGAGCTTTTACCAAGTCATGAAATGCCTTTAAATTACAGGTTTCTAATACACAATACTAAAAAGAAAATAACGATAAGCATATATAAATAGATTTAATTGTGCTGATATCACATGACAATTTCTGAAGTAGAACATGACAATTAAGTAAACTTTTCACCCAGAATAACAGTAATCATGATTTACTCACACAATGTCAATGTTGTATTCTTTAGCTAACTTCAGAAAGACTTTAAATAAATCCATCTTGCATACCGATACTCTGTGTAGAAAAGAGAAATAAAGGGGCATAGAGTATACACCAAACTAAGGTAAAAATGAACAAAAGGCATTTACTTTATTATGCATAATAATTCTTGTAGGTCTATTAGTTCCTGTACCTACATATTACAAACATCTTAGTAGTTGTTGTAACAAAGGTAAACTTAATGAAGGTGCCTTTAGTATCTGAACTGATGGTATAGAATGATGCCATAGATGGAGTCTTCACATTTGTCTCCAGGACAATTTTTTCCAAGATAAATGCCTCTGACACATTTTTTCCTAAAAAAATCAACCCTCTCCCAAAATGAGAGATTATATATTCTTGTCATGGTGCATTTAAGCCAGTTGATTACAGAATCATTAACACAGAGTGTAAAGATACTAAAAATCATAACTGAAAAATCTAAGAATCTTCTTTGGTTATGGCATTTTACAACATACACTAAGGGCAAGTCCAGATTTAGAACAGATGACAGTATCATTGTACAGTTTGAACAGTTTACCTTGCTTACAGAAAGCATTTTCATTTTGACAAACTTCTTAAATTTGTAAATACAGCTGCACGTACTATTTTCACACATTTTGTTATTTGCCAATTCCAGCATACTCTGACAGTTAAGCCCCAATTTGCAACCCAACCAACACAGACAAATAAATGTAAGCAAAGTATTGATATAATTGGAATAATTCATAGTAAATCTCATACAAAGTACTATAATTGTACCCTTACCTTGCTTCAGGTCTATGTATTTTTGACTTTATAATTCCTTGCTTTTTCCCATTACATGAAACCTCATGAATCAGAGGTTCCTTACACCAAAGTATAGCTGATGGAAAAGAGATTAGAAAAAATGTGTTTGGTAAGATATAAGAACATATCTGGTAGACAATTCAAGAATTGTAGAACAATGCCATTACTTTTCACAGAGATATCCATTGTGACCTCAGATGCATTCACTAATGCAGCTATCTCTGCATGCCTAATAGCCGAGCCCACTGATGTCTGAACCATGTCTTTAGCTATGTCCTTAAAACTTTTGTTGATTTTGATATGGAAACACAAGACCTTAGGAAACATGCTTAAATTGGCAGGGTTTTAGATTGTATTCCACAAAGTGAATGCAAAATGACCTCTGGGAGCAAAATGATGCATTTGGTTGTCATGAACTTAAACTTAAATGATACATTGATAACATACACAAAATGAAAGTTCTATCATGTTCTTGGAGCTACTATGCCAGCTCTGCTTAAAGGTTACTGTGCTTTGGTAACTTTCTTATTGGCCATAGACATATTGTCATACTTTGAAACTGAGGTTTTACCTGATCCAGATGGTACTGTTTTTGTCATCTCGCCTACAGTATTCTGGCTGACTACGTCCTTGCTGTGTATAAATTGCAGACCAGAGAGGTGAATGTTTGGTTTATGGAAGGTAAATGCATTGGCACTGGTTTCCAAATTACGACCTCTAAGTGAGAGTGCCCTTGTAGCTGACTCCAAGCTGAATGGACATTTACCAAAAACAATAGAAGAGAGGAAAATGGGATATTTAATGATATTTAATAGAAGTCCACCTTGAATGCCAAGGGTACACCATTTCATTATTTTATCACTACATGACATTGATAATGTTTTATCGCCTCGCCCAGGCTTAATTCTTAGTGCTGAAACTATATGATAATCACATCCATCACGATGAGGGTCTTGCTTGCCTTTGGGGACACATTTTGCACCTGTTCTGAATATATCATGACTGTTCAGAAGATGTTCCTGTTGATGTGCTACTGGCATGCTATCTCCTGCACAAACAGAAGTTGTGGTAAATTCTTTTGTCCGTAAGTCCTTGGCTTTGGATTCTGTTGAATGAAAGCCTTCACAGATGCAGATAGCAGTTTCAGATGAATTAGTACTAGTTTTTTCATATCTATAACTATGCGATGTGGACAAATCTCCATAGAACCTTTTGTCATCAGGAACACACTTTTGTTTCACTACTAAATCATGGGACTCTGCACCCCTTTTTCTGGTTGAAATTGATGGCTTGTGACATGTATTTAACTGATCTGGTTGTTCATCTGTATGCTTTTTGGGAATGATTGAGGCATCACCACCTGCACAAAAGGAGACAACATAGTAAATCACATTATTCTGTTGACAACAACTTCTAAACATAAAAATGGAACTATAAGAATATATATGTTGTCATGCTGGCAATATACAAGAACTACAGTCCACCCTAAATATAGTCAACCAGTTTACACTGGTTGCTTACAACTAAACTTTAACACATGTTTCTAACCTATTAAACTGAACTCCATTTGCATTTATCTTCCACTTACAATAAAATTTTCTTGCAACATTTCATGTGTTCTTAAACTAATTCGACCATTCGAAACTTTAGCCACCCAGTTTGTGACTTCAGATTTGGCTAAAGGATTAAATATTATATTTGTATTGATAACAAAAGTATAAAAAATAATTTATCACACACTTAAAGAAGCTAGAAACACATTGTGAAGGTAGTATGCCATGATTATAAACTTAAACGGGTAAATACTTACATGGTGTATGTGAAATGAATAGATGAAACTTGACAGACTTTTTGACAGAAATATTCCAATCACAATCACGAACAAAAACTGAGCTGTTTTCTTGCCTTAGAAGAAGCAGCTGCTGGTAGAGGTACCTAATAAAATTAATGACCAAATATTGATGAAATAGTTGTATTGCTTATTACACAGAAACATTTTCTAAGTTAAACTTAAAGAGATAGCAGAAATACATATTATGGGGTAGGACCTCTACAGACCAATACTAATATTAAGATGTACCTGATGAGCAGTCTTCTTGCAAGTACCTCGGCATGGCTATCGTTAACAATATCACCTGTGTCAGAGAAAGTAAAACAAGCAAAGCAGAGTAACTTTTAATTTCACATAAGGCCAGTGCTAACAGAAAATTAATACCTGGCATGTCCTAAACAAATATGATTATGATTTGATATTGTATTATTAAGCATATGTGATCAGGATGAAACACAATTTCTTCAAAAACAAGTATTACAGTAGTAATGTGGTTTGCATTTTCATGTTGCAAAGCATTCGACCTCTAGAGGCATTTCTCATGCAATACAACAAATGCAACCAGGGTAGAGGATAAGGGTTTACAAGTTTTGCCTGTATAATCACCAGAAACCTTTCATTCCACTCCACCTCGGAAAACCTATCTGCTGATGTGAACAAACTCTTAAGGGTCACCTGTCAAGCTTCTAGAACTGGCTCCAATGCATTTTGATCCAGTTGCCAGGCATATGACCTCATAGTCAACTACAAACCAAAAAATAAAATTAAAAGTTAGACTACACACAAAAAATAACACAGAACATGGCAAAATATTGAATAATAATGCACTCATTGGCTCAATGTATTTGCATTTCATTTTCTTTCATCTTTTTACAGGTGAATATGATACACCGTTCAACAACGACATAAGTGGGTAGCAGAAAAGGCACCGTTTTTATCGAGAAAGATTTTATTTGTGCACATTTTTGGCTTGTGCAACACTAAATAAAGAATCCAATACTACCTATATATCACGATACAAAAATCGCACACACTAGTGGAGACAAAGAGGATGTTCACTGTCCCTTTTATGTGGACACGCAAAACTTAATCATTAATATCTGTTCAGAGGAAGCTGCTTCAATACAATTTTAGTGAAAACTACAAAAATTGTTGTGCAGACTTGGAGTAGAAATCTGAGTTGAGCAAATGTCTCCACAAAACAGATGTTACTTTATAATTTTGACGATCTGATTGAGCTGCAGTCGTTAGATTCTAGGCTTGAACCTCAGTTATTTACTATCATGACTTTACCTCTTTTTACTACACAGGAACGTCCTACCTAGAATTCTGTCATCTCCGTAACGACAATACTCAAATATTATGTAAACCCATAACTGTAAATCTTCGAAAACGGTCAAACTCTACAGTCCATATTGACAGAAGGCAAAAAGGTTACACAGAGCGAAAAAGGGGAAATGCGGACCGAATTGATCACCTATGGAAGTTATGGTGTTATGGGCTTTATTGTCTTACTCCAATCTTGTTTCCCAAATTCGTGCATGTATCCAAATGACGAATAGGGCTATTGATCAGACAGATTGCTAACGTAAAAATGCCTCCTTTTCGCTTACCATCCTGTGTCCCATTTTTAAGAACTTTTGCGTCCGTTTTAACAAAGCCGGCAAGGAAGGTCCACTCCTTTCCTTGCTGTGGTTTCCCTCGATTTCCAAGTTTATCATATTGTTCGTAGCATAAAGTGGCAACTTTCTGACCAAAGGTAGTGACAACTTCGCCCTGCATTACGTTCATATAACTTGAAAGGCCTTGGTAGTACTACAAACGGCTGCTGACGATGAATAAGTGAAAACTACGACGCTATACGTTATTTTTTTCAGTGCTAGGGCCCTTCCGTCTCTAAAAAATTGTTGAATGGACAACTTCAAGCTCCTATCTAACGAGGTATTAGCAAAGAAAACGAAACTCTCGAACAGCCAGCAACAACACACCTCACTGTACTGCCAAGCTCTAATCAAACCTCAAAAGTGCTCTTAACAGATGTTTTCGAAGAAGCCATGACAAATTATCCTCGACATCAAAGAAAGGTGTTTCTATGATGTCTACGCCAAGGTCTAAATAAAGCACAGAGAAATACTTGCTCGTTATCTATGATAAAACATAACAGGAACTCGGTCAGGTGAGCTGGCTCGGGTACCCAGGCTAGCCCGCCTGGATGCAAACAGGTCCTAAGTGGTAAGAGCTACTTGTAAAGATTTACATATACATCATGGATTTTTAGGGTCTGTAAGGAGTGGGGGAAACCTTTGGGGTAAATTGCGGAATGTAGGTATTGTAGGTCTTTTCAATGACACTACTTATCAAACAAAATTGTACCCAAATTACTACGACAACGGCCGAAATCAGCAAGTTTTATGTAACTAGAGGGCTCGGTAAGGAAAGCGACTCAATTGATGACAGGGAATTTGAAACAAAGGCCATGGCTACATCAGACAATTAGACACTGTACTTACTCATTTCGAACTATTTTGACTATCTCGGGCCATTTTTTTGCAATTCAGTAATGTGATTGTCTGAGTGCATGTGAATTAATATCATCTACAGTGAGTACCTCTACAAGTGGAAACATACTTATGTTTTCCCACACTTGATCGGGAATACTCAATAGCCGAAATTATTCGTCATTTCTTGGAACAAAGCAGCATAAATATTGAGGACTGCTGTGGACAGTCATAGCTCAATGCAGCAAATATTAGTGGGAAGTGTAATGGTGTTCAGGCTATCCTTTGTGAGAAGTGTAGTGGTGGTCATTATGTTCTGTGCATGTCTCTTCCCCTTAATTTGGTTTAAAAGTGCAGCGGAAAGTTGTCCTGCAGTAGCTAGATTTTGGTATCTACTGCAAAGCCTTTATGCCTGGCTCACTACTTCAATCCATCATTGGAAACTACATTGAAAATACCTGAAAGGCTTACCTATTAACAAATCCTCGTCTGACAGAAGATGGTCTGATGCCATGATGCTGTCAATAAAAAGTATTGCGAAAACATTTCAGCACTGGAAAAATTGGCAGCCTATGAAAATCAACCACAAGACACCAGATATGAAGCAAGAAGGTTTATGAAGAACCTCAAACAAGTGGAAGTCACCATCTTAACTCAATTATAGGACACAATTTTCCGAAGATTTCAAAGAATTATTTTTTCCTTTTAAGAGCAAGGAGTATCTTTGAATTTGGCTTTTTGGTTTCTTAAAATCTATTCAAAAGGCAAGCAGGCTGACGTTGATTGGTATCAAAAAAGAGTAATGCTTAAATCTGCATTTAGGAGTACAAAATATCGTTAAACCCCTACAAAATAGAAAACGTCAGTTTGAGGAGGAGAGTCTGTCAGTTAAACAGTACTTCCAGCTGGAGCATGTTTTAAAGTTGAGGTACTTCTAGTAGTCATTTACAAATTACCCACAGCTTCCAAAGATCGCATATAAGCATACAAGAACATTCAAGACAACTGATTTGCTTTACAACTTAACAGAGTTTAGCCATAATTTCACTCAAAGAGTGGCTAATGGAAGAAAACCTTTAAGATTTTGAAGACTGCTTTCCTTCTGACTATCCAATTTTCAGAACTTGTTAAGACTGTCAGTTGACAAAACCAGAGTGGATCACAATTCCTATCTCACAGAACAAACCTACAAGTAAATAAGCTGCTTATTTTGAATCAATTTAAGCGTACCTACAACTGTCAAATGTCAACATCGCACTGTGTATTTGTCTATCCACGGTGGCGTCAAACTTTAGTGGAGAGCGATCATTTTCACAGTTAGAAGTTACATGGGACAAGAGAGACATGAGTAACGGTAAGCGAACTGAACTGCAATGACTTGATTGATGTCTTCAGCATAAAAGGATTCGAAAATGTACATTGTACTGATCTGAATAAAATCATTCATATCAATAGTCCGCCTAAATTTGTGGATTTCTTACTTACATCACTAATCATTTTGCTTGGAAAGGACCGAGGCCATTTAAATTCCCCCTGGGATCACAGACTATCTTGCTTGAAAGTCACTATAAGCAAATCTTTTGGGGTTTTTTTTATAGAAATCGAGTAATTTAAAGTGATTTAATTTATATCAGTAATTTAAAGCTAAATGAAATACAGAATACCTTTAGTCAGAAAATGGCCTGCAGTTAAATCATTCCATAAAAATATTCTTTGAAATTTACAGCTATGCAACGTTCAAATCCAAGTTAAGTACAGTTGCTTTAGTTGCACGAAAGAATGTTTCGTTTAATTTCTTGGATAATGTAATGGAAGCACTTCAGTATACCGGGAATGATTTCATTACCATCATTGGCATAATATACGGTTTTTTTAAGAAAACACAACACAACAACAACAGTAGAAACTGTTGTGTTTGATGCGGGGTAAACGAACAACACGCCACTCTTACCATTTTTATTTTTCTAATGCCGGGAACACTATACCACATGGCATACAAAACATGCCCAACCGGAAACGGTTTTATACAGAACAGGCTAACCGGTGACAGGATATTACCGGGTTATATACATAACAGAAACGACGTAACTCATTATGTATTCAATGTACGTATGTTTGTGTTTTATGAAATAATTGTATAGCTTTATAGGTTATTGCATCGTATATAAATTCAAATAGGTTCTAACTGTAAGCAACGTCAACTGGAGATGATTGTTGAATATCGGAATCGTGCTTGGCAAATTAAATCATACACCAGATCTACGGCAATACACTAGCATTATCAGCTATGTCGGCATTGTTTGTGCTTTTAAATGGGGCCACATTTCTTATAGCCTTGGCCAAATATTATGTTAAACAAGAATTGCCTTTCAGTACAAGTCTCACGGCCTGTTTATTTGAAGAAGTTAAAATCATGTCACCAGATCATCCAGTTCAATGTTGCTTATGTCATATGCATCTGTCATTAGCTGTCACTCATGTCCTAACTTATTTTACTCTCAAGTGTGATGTCATCAGGCCATTCCCTTCAAGTTCTGCAAAGGAAGGGAGCAAAAGTTTTAAGTTTGTTGGGTCTTATAAACTTCACCATAATCCTGTGACATTGATACTCAAACTTGAGCTAGATATTGTAAAGATGTACCATTATACTACAAATGAATATTCTATGTCAAAAACTACAGCCAAAACAGTCATACAGACAGACACAAATATACATTCACGCACACTAAGGGGCACACAAAGGGGCGCACACACATTCACTTACACAGAGAGACAAACACATCCCCAGACATGTCTGAAAGCATTACATCCCCGCATACACGGGCGGTAACAATATTACCACTCCAGAAATATTTGGTGTATATGCAATAAGGCACCAAATTGCTTTGCTTCCTTGCCTGCCGCTGATCAAGTTGCAAAGAAGATTGGAAACGAGTCAGAAACAATACCCCGCGAAGTCCATATTTTTCAAAACACTAATCAACCTAGCAGGAGAAAGGAAACACGACTTTAGCTATGGTAAACTGACAGTAGTGGACATGTAAAGAAGTAAGGAAGTCTTTGAATCTCATGCCAGTTGGAAATAGGCAATGTGTGATAGAGTACGATAATACGGTCAACCAATCCTGACTAATTTTAACATCGTATTTGTGATCACTTGCGCTGACCATTAGTCTCTTGTTACACACTTTACTCTTTATCACTTTTTCTTGATAACATGAATAAACAAGTAGCTTTGTACGGACTTTCTGATGATAAAAAGATAAAAATCAAAGTCTTGACTCGCAAGTGTTAAGGGAGTTCGAGCAGCCAAGATTTTCTTACGTGCGGGCGTTGTATTCATGGGGGTGGGAGCGCGGTATCGTGTATACGTATGTGTCCATACCGAAAACGTGTCAAGTCGTAGTTTGTATGACACGGAATATCTCGAAACTTTTTATTGCATATACTTTTTACACTTCTTTAGAGTGTGAAATTTGATATGATATAGATAGTTTTGTTTTCTGAGTGACAACATCAAATTGGGCATTTGCAAAACTTTGTAACAAATAAGTCAAATTTGTAAACTCAGTAGGATTTAAAAAGTTTGACAGATGAGTTAATTTTCCTGCCTAGTATTGACTGCTGCTGCCATGGTACATACTTCATCAAATGATTGAAAAATCATTTAGAATGGATGAACATTTGTTGCCTTCTTGCCTGCAAATTCCTCTCACTTGCTACAAGTTTTATCATTAGATATATATTCCGGTAACATTATTATGTAATGTTTGGTGAACTATGAGCTTTTAAACACTGTATGCATCTGCTGTAAACTGCAGCAGTGACTCAGTAGTAGAGTGTTTGCTTGGCGTGCAGAAGGTTGTGTGATTGAATCCATGACCAGGTCATACCAAAGACTTAAAAAATGGTGCATAATGCTTCCCAGCTTAGCGCTTGGCACTAATGGGATAGATTATTGAAGGTACACACACAGTGCTACAAGTTTGCCAGTCCACTACTGTAGGATTTACTGTGATTGCACAGTTGTGTGGCCCAAAGGCCAAAGAAATGGAGACGTTTGCCATCCTATACACCAAAATGGTGTGGGAAGAACTTTATCATCTGTTGTAAAAGGCAGAAAACCTTTAGCCATGTATGCTTTATTTTGTCACCAAATGCACAATTTTTTATTTGCCATATTTATTGGGATCCTAAAGCATCAATTTTCAAGGTGTGAAAATGTTATCAATATGAGAATAAAATGCTTGCTGGCAATGTTAAGTACCAGTTTAGCTGAGTTCCTTGTATAAAAGTATGGACAGAGGATTTATCTTCCCTTTGCATTAACTACCATGACATAACATCTATTTTATAAGTGTTGATTTTGTAACAATCATTCCATGAATTACCATTGCATTAATTTTTGGATTAATTTCATTTGCTTCATGCTTGTTTATAACTTTTTTACCAACAGTGGTAATGGTTTTCATCATGGCGGTATTTTCATTGCAGTGGACATCATAAAAGACTTATCTTCACACTGTAAAGGAAAATCTTCTCATTCCAGTTATGGTGCTGTATACAATACATTGTCACTCAGTTCAACAAAAGTATAAAGCACATATCTGCAGTGCAGCGACTGTCTTTATCTTCTTTGTTGCAGTTTTAACATTTATACCACCACTTTTCATAGCATATTATAGCCAAGGTAAGCTCATATTGTTGTAAGCCATTGTGTAGTCATTATCTTAATTTAACTATTATGCTGATGTGCACATCCATTTATAGATCAATATTTAAACTGTTATGAATATCATTGTTTAAACTTGCCAAAAATGTATAGGAATGATCACTCATTACTGGTAAGACAGGCTTTGGAGGAATACTGGATACAAAGTTGCTCAGAGGGAGGCCTCAGCTACTACAAGATTTGCAGACCTCTCTGTTTAAGGCATGCAATAGTGCAAGCTAGCCTTCTCACATACCTTGGAAATAACAAATGCACATTTTGTACTCTCATCTCTTTCCTGCATGTTTCTTTTCAAAGAGGAAAAAAATCACCTTGCTCATGTGGCTACTAAGAGTGAAGCCAGTACATGTAAAAAAAGATCTGTTGAACAAGATGTGACTTTGATTGATTATTTTGATGAGTCTCTTGAATATCCTGATTTTTCTATTGAATCACGTTTATGCAATGACACACAGCAAGACATAGATTAACCAAAGTCTAATCATCAATTGAGATGATAACAGCTCTTGCCATTCATTTATCTTATGTTTTGTTTTGTATTTGTATAATTAGGAATTATTTCATGATATTGTGGGTAATATCAGTGTTGTGCTGAAGGGTATTAGAGGCAGGGAAGGGGTGCATTTCAGGTAATTTGCTGACAGGTCAAAGCTTGTACTAGTTTTAAAGCACAGTTCCTTTGAAACCTATCTTCGTACATTTAATATTCTAAATTTTACCAATGAAAGATATGTTAACCAACAAGCTTACTTAAGAGTGAGAGGTTGTTGGCAACACAAGGAAATACGACACCGTGGGTTTTGATTGTATTACTGATTTTTATACTTCAATTCACTACAAAAATAAAGATATATAATTGTTAAGTATATGTACAATATCATTAAAATAAGACAAGATGAGACTAG
>JANTCA010000624.1:0-12565 GCA_024741275.1 Chironex yamaguchii
CCGATAAGTCGAACATTCGATAACTCGAACTATTTTTTGGTCCCTTGGAGGTTCGAGTTATCGGGAGTGTACTGTACATCTATTTTTCCATCAGGTTGTGCTTGTATGCAGTCACAGATCTGTATTACCTATCTTAAAAATAGGCAGCTACATTTTATTGAGGTAAGATCAATTGGCCATATCAATCCAAGAGTGGTTTTTTAAACTACTCTTGTAATGGTTTAAACACACAGTAAACAATATAAAATTAAAGACTTTTATAAAGAAACCACTCATTATGGAAGATAGTCACGTCCTAACGGGCAAATGGCAGAAGGAATTTGTGACTACCTTTTACAAACTACGTTCTACTGCCACTGCGAAACTTGTTCGACGTTCCATTTGAACAACAAGCTAACTATTTGCCCCATCAAATAGGAAGTGACCTTTAAGAACAATTTGAATTTTTTTTAATGGGGCAAGAATTCTTAATGTTTTAAACAAAAAAAACCCAAAAATACCCTGGAGACTTATTTTGACAATGCCATTATGGAAGAAATTTGTGCTGCTTTCAAATCAACGTTGAGTTGATGAAACGGTGAAAATAATGGCGTGATATTTACTTTACGTAGAGATATTGACGTTAGTAACCTTGAAATAACAGACAGTATTTTTACAATGTTCAACATCACCTCTGTGACTTTGTTACCAAGCAGAAACAAATTAACACCGATGCAATCAAACAACGAGTAATACCTTAAGCTGTCTTCAAGGCTAGCGATAGCTTTATTTACCAAGGTACTTTTGGAGAGCAGTACAAAGGACCCAACCTGAAAAAACAGTTGACAAACAGTTGACAAACAGTTAAGATATTCTGGTACTCCAGCTCAAAAATAAGTTAGCGAAAAAACACGACGGCCATAATCCAAAATAAATATGCATATCAAAAATAACTATTTGTTAACGTCGGCATCAACAGCAAGAAACTCAGTAGGTCTCATCCATCACAATATTCTAAGTAAATGATGTAAAACAATAATACTACACTTTAGTCTTTGGACATGAATTAGACGTATACGATTTTTGATCACTGCCATCAGGACTATGACTACCCAGGCCTTTAATTACCTCGGGCTCTCTTTCGAAGACAGAGTGTCACATTACTGTCCTGCTATAGTTTTATAGAAGTGGAAAGAATCTGCGGGCAAGAGGTGGAGAGCTTCGTTCAAATGGTAAAAAGGAGAAAACTGAAATTCTACGGGCACGAAATGAGGAAGGGAGGAACAACAAAGGCTGTAATCCAAGGAGGCATGGAGGGACACAGAAGAAGAGGAAGACCTCAGAGCAATTGGCATGACAACTTAAAGGAATGGAGTGGAAAGAGCGGAGAATATCTGAATGAGAAGGCGATGCATCGGGAAGAGTGGCGAGCTTGTGCCGAAGACTGGGTGCACCCACGGCCGTAACGGCCATGGAGAGATGATGATGATGATAAGTTGTCTTTGATGATCTGTGTGGAAGCAACGCATGCTTTTCATTTAAATATCTTTAACGAAACACATTAGACGAACATAAATAATATTTCCGTAAAAAACTCATTGTTCAAAAATGTTTATCTTACTATGGTAAATTGTATACAAAAACATAATTGTTTTTACCTTCGGAGACACAAGATTACTGCTTAAGCTGTCATTTTCCTATTTTTTGACCTCGCGCTCTTACTGCGCAACTGTTGCTCTTAAGGCCGATTAAAACCTAGACAAATTGCCTCTAAGTGGTAACAGCTGTCAATATACAAGCTTATGAATTTAAAGCACATCCGCATTTTCTTATTTGGACCGGGTAAATACAACCAACAATTCACCGGTTTGGATATTTATCAACGAGACATATCAATCACTTAAAAATGAAAACAGAACAGAATAGAAGCACACGCATGATTCAATTACCCTTTTCCATCCTATGACATCCAAGAAATCACGGGCTGCGTGCACATTCCATACATACTTTTGGATCATGTCTCCCATGACATGCACTCGGAAATATTTATCAACATCTGGATTGTGCTGAATTCGTCTAAAACAGAAGCAAGCAGAGGTCAGATTATCAAACATCGTGTACCAACAAGTAACAGAAGAATAACGATCTGACCTTCAGGTGATTTAAAAAACTATCTTCATGGAATACACATACCCATTTAATAATTCAAATGAATCGAACGAATCTCAAAGCGGATTAACAGTCAATGCGACTGAAGACAGAGCTAGGAAAACTGAGGTGTCGCATCCAAATCTTAATACATTTGAATAACGATGCTTAAAGTAAACACCAAATTGGCTTGACCGAACCTACTAAAATTCGATTACAAAATACAAACACTTCCTTAAAAATCGAGCTTTTGTACAAGCCCATTTAAATGCTCTCTTCCAAGTACCGTCGTCACAATGTTCATAGCACTATTCAAAAGTGAATTCGACCGTAAGCAAATGTCATAGCCTTAAAACAACCAAACCGAGATGTGAATAAAAGCCAAGTTACTTTATTTCCAAGGTACAAAAACAATCAAACCCTGTTGGTGATGTGTGTTACCCACGAACAACCAATTAACCTCATGCTTCAGAAATTGCTTCTAATATTAAGGTGGCCTAGTACTATTCTATTTCTGGAGATTACATTCAACAATCACATTGACTTTTTTCGTAATTAGAAGGCATGACATGTAGTGATAGCAATTCCTCTTTAATGTTGTCTTGAATTAAACCAGTTCAGTCGAGGACTGCTCTAAATAAAACGACTAGCTATAAAGACACAGCGCGCATCTTAATGCTGATTCCTATATCAGGACGTTTTCTACCAGACCATTCCCATGATCATCAACGTGGTTCCTTGAAAAATCAAAGCGCACCTGTGGCGACCTCACGGTCAAGTATTGCTCTTCTGGTACGACTTTTCCTGTAACCTTGCTTTTGCAACTTCTTTTTTTATAAAGCAAACATATTTTATCGAAGATTTACTAAATGCCCAAGTTCCTGAGCAACACAGACCTAAAGGTTACATTTTTGTTCTCATGTAACATCTCTAATACGAAATACGGGCGTGGCCCCTGTAACTATATTCGGTCACACCCAAATCGGAAATTTACCCCCCCCCCAACGAAAACCCCCACCAGCCGCCACTGCCACCGAGCCTGATGGGTTCTTCCAATGATGACATGACATACTCCACTCCATTAATGCCAATTGGTTCTCCTCATGATGGAATGATAGGCTGCACTCGCAAAACAATCGAATTTCCACGCAACCAAAAGCACTGTAGTACAATTGTAGTGTCACTAACAAGTTCACACTCAACCGATTTGGATAACTCCGTTTATTCCTTTTACAGAGGAATTAACCGTGAGTTAAGAACACGGCCACTGTTCCCCTCAGACTACTCCAGGATTTCGTCTTTTATTAGCGATTATTATAAAATTTGGTCATACTGGGTGTATTGAAACCGCTCTCTTGGAATAAGGTGGATTTTTAAAACACGAAAACAGATTAGTGTTGTAACACACTGCTACTTTCGTATAATAAATAGATCTATCATGGTTATCATTCATTAAATGAGATATTTCATGCCTCAAAAATTTTATTCCCCTTACTCGGTTATCACATACTGTTACATACACTATGGGATATGTTCACTCAGCCCTGTCATTTGCTATTCACGAGCATTGTCCCCACAAAAACAAGTAGTGACCATATAATACAAAACGCAAGTCAAAAGATCAAATGCGAAAGGTGTTTAGTGATACTCCAAGACAAGATGAGGTGATATTTTGAAAACCATCGCACATCAAAGAATTACATTTGAAATTATGTAAATTATATTCTACTTTACGAATAATCTAGCGCACTGCTAGTTGAATGACAACTTTTGCCTTATTTCCAATCTATGATCTCGCTTTCATAATTAACTGCAAAAGTGGGTTCCTGGGGGTAATAGACAAACTTTTGTACAAACAACACCCTACAAACGAAATTACGCTTTGAATTCATCAAGGATGTGGAGTTCAAAAGTCATACGATAAATTGTAATTAACTAACCTGTGCATTGCAAGCAATATATTTAAAGTTGTATTTAATGACTTGGGTGTGAGTTCCTGTTTTAAACGCAAAAGAATTGATGTTGGTTCATCTCTGCACTTCAATGGATCCTTCGGGCTTTTCGCCACTCTCCTCTGTAAAACAAATAACACAGAATTAATACATACATACATAAATAAATAATCAATTAAATAATTAAGACTCGTGTTATTAATTAACATAAACACCAATCCCTATCTTCAGTATTAAGTAGCATCACTTTTACACTTGCAACGCAATAACCTTACCAAGACGTTGGTTGAATTGCTCATCTTTACAATTTGAAACATATTTGATAGAAGAGATGATCCCATTGTCATGGTAGCTTATACAGCAGGATACTGACAGGGCAGCATGACTCCAATGTAAAGCAATGGTAATTTTAGAGAAGACAAGGATCTATCTGCCAATTTTTGATCTTGTATTGCACCAAAACATGGATCGTAAAATATTTCAAATAATGAGGGCAAAGTTTGAAAATAAAAATCAGCTTCATTGCCAATTGTGGTAACATATTAAATAGCAGTTGATTAAGACAACATTATACACATACTGTCAATAGACTATTTCCTTTAATCACGAACCAAAATGACCGTGAATACTTTTTCAATGTGTCTCTAGTTGTCGGTGCCAAGAGAAACAAAAGAACACCAAATAACCTACAAAGCATGTGTACGAACTCATTAATTTCAATATGCAAAGCTTCATGCAAATTATGTAGATAACTTTTTCGTAAATATGTTCCGTCAATTGATCACAGATCAATGATACTTTATTAAAGAGCCAAAAGTTTTCTCCAGATAAGATCATGGCAAGAAAGGCGACTTCACGAAAAACGCAAACTCGACCCCATGAAGGATTTACGATACTTTTGAGGTCTTATGACGTACTAACTGAGCAATATCAAACAATGGAATTGTACAAGCGAATGTTGAGAGTGAAACCAAGTATCAAACCAAGCGAATGTTGAGAGGAAAAGGAAGGAAGATCAATATTACTTATTCAATGTCACTCCTTCACAACAAAGGTTAGAATTCTTCGATTTGAAGAGACATAAAAAAAACCATTTCTAACTATACCGTCCTTTCAGAAAAGAAATCATTCGCGGATTCTGAACCTAATTGGCAAGTCATGCCATCAAAGATCATAACAACCTTGCAGGTCGAAAATGGCTGAAATGGAGCGATCTTAGTTCCAGTAAGGCGGTACTTCCTTTACACATTATCTATAGGGTATATTATAGATTAGTCCCATGGCCCTCAGCATCGACGGCTCAAAGTCAAATTTCCTTCCTTCCTTCCTTCATCGTCGGTCTTTAGAGCGGCACCTTTCTTCGTTTCGTGCTCACACAGTGAATGTTAAGGTAGAGGGCTGGTCCATTGGCACAAATCTATGCTTCATTTCCGTAATTTATTATGCTTCATTTCCGTAATTTATTGAGTTATATGGAGAGTAACATGACGTATCATTCTACTGGTCTTTCAGATAACCTCGTGGTAGACTTGAACCTAGGACCATCCGCATACATAGCGCGTATTCTACCACTATGATATATTCATTACTTAGAAACGTAATTTTGTTTCTTACAGTCCTGGCTTGTTCACTGTACATCGATCCATAACCGATTACAATAAAACCTCCATATAACCTGTATAATTAGCATCATTACAGAAACTCCACTTGAGCAAAGAGCATACGTTCCAAATTGGTCCAGAATTATTCACTTTGTTCAAAATCACGCTTCAAAATCACTGATTACCAGTAGTTACTATGGCAACATTTGAGAAAGCTGAATATGGTCTCTTCGCATATTAGGAGGTACATGTTGCCCTTTGCAGCAATTACTATCAGACAGATTCTTATGGTTAACAGCAATTCACACAAATGCGCGTTTTTTCGCACATTGCTAATTTTAAAGAGTGAGCTTTTCTTATCCTAGACAATAACATTCTTTCCTTATATTAACGACATGAATTTGAAAGATAGGAACAAGCCCGCTTAAGCACGAATGAACAGTTTACTGATTAAAGATTTACAAGCATCAGCAGACACCTTAACACGTTTATTCATAATTAAACACATCCAAATATCCAGTCCAATCACAGCTTAATGTGCATTTAAGTATGCCTTGGTTTGTATTGTGTTTGCCGATTGCTCGTCATTCATACGCCAACAAACAGTAAAGATTAGTTCTTTGAAAGAAGCTGCAATCTGTAAATTTATTTTGATTCTTTACTCTATTCGTTCATTAATCATACCTTCTGGATTCATGCTATGGCATCATTAACTAACACATACACTGCCCAAGGCAGAAAAACGTTCTTGATAAGTTAACATGTTCCAGGCATTCACAAGAAATGTAGCAAATTTCCAAAACACTTCTCGAATTAATTCTCAGTTGAAGCACGCTAACGACCAAATTTGTTTTATCGCCTAAAAAACACAGCGCCGTTGGATAATCACCCTAATCTCTCTTATCTTAGTCACACCCTCTCATTTATAGCCACTCAATATTTTCAAAACAAAATGTCACGTAAGTTACGTTACTCATCGATTTAACGAGGTTGCAATTGTCACCTTGTCCAGAATAAAGTAAGAAAACAACTTAGGCTACCTCCTTCCCACAATGAAGTCACCTCTGGCCGCAATAACTGAGTATGGGCTCCAAAGAGCCAATAGGTGTCTCAAGTTTGTAGCGCAATCGCTCTCAGTTGCTTCCGTCACATGCAACCTCCATCAACTGATGTGACGAGTCCATGCCCGTCAACATTAAGATCTTTTATTCTCAATTGCAATTTGTTACGATCATCTGCAATTACAGTCCTTCTTTTGATTATGAAAGCTTGTATTTCCCGCATTTGATGTGAATTTATCATAAGAACCAATGGCCTATGGAACCATTTCAAACGAAATTGTGCACGTGATCGAACGACTGACAAACGGTGAACGTTTCAAACCAATCACCAAATGAGTATAAGCTGATTCCTCTCCTGATATTTTCTACAACACCTCCTTAAGTACGACTCACTATCTAAAGTGTATCAAATAACACCCAGGTTCGACGGCATTGTGGTCATAAGCATAACTTGACTTCTGTTCTCTTCGCAACACCACCCTGTCGACTTCTGTATGGAATTAGCGCATCAGATAAGATACCATGATTAAGAGATGACACTTGAACAATCAGATTACACGCAACTAAACCGGCACGGCTGAAGCAGAAACCAAATGTCCAGCTTAACTATGTTCGTGTCCTACTTTGCTAAAACCTATCATGTTACAGCACACGGGTTACAGTAATTACGGCGCGTTGACTAACTCATACTTACCTAAAGCGATTCATGTAAGGGATGTTCAGGCTTTGCGGCAGACTGAATGTTTTAATGTGCACAATGATTGGTACTTGACCTCATGCAAAATACTCATAAGATTGCCACCATTGTGCGCAAGGGATGAATGTATACAAGTACGTTGTTAAATACTGCTCGTTACAAGGAAAACACCATTCAGATGATGCTGCTAATTACTAACTAATTATGAATCATTAATAACAACCACAACTAAATCGTGAAATTTTCGGTAGTTCGAGGCCAGTTCGATAATACAAAGAAACCATCGTGTACTGACATTGCCGTATTTCAAGATGTGCAGGAATTTTGTGGGTTTATATAGTGTGTGACTTGAATGCGCAACTAACGCCGAAGCAACCGACTTTGTATTGTCAAATATCCTGCAGTAGAAAGATATCAGGAACATATGGCAAAATGCTTTATTTTACCATTGATACCTTTTTATGACCACATTTTAGGAAGCCATTTGCTTAAAAACGTAACTACTGAACTAATCCGACAGGAAATTCAGATTATGCATTTACGCCTCCTTCGGATGTGATTAAAGAAATGGCAATCCTGGGAGTGGAGTGACCTGTTCGACTGACAAGTATTCAATGTCTTCGCTAATAGATTACTCAATTATGAACTTTGCAAAATAACAAGCAAAACGGATGTTTATAATACAACTCACGTTGTTAGTTGGCTACTTCTGCAAACGACAATATTTGGGAGGATATGACTTAGTGGTTAATTTGGACAAAAACGTAAATTATATAAACACATTATATTTTGGATAAAACGTGCATTTCAATGACATTATCGATAAGTTTCCCACAATGACAATTGTATCCCTCTATTTTTCACCCTAAAACCAAAAATTGGGTGGAACACTTGCACTCACTTTTAAAAGCATCGACTTGGTTTAAAAAGTGCACGAGTGCTAAGCATACCACCACAAGTGCAATTTCATCAAGCTTGCAACTTTAAAATGCATTTGGAACGAACAACGCAGTAGAAAGAAGTGTATGCACAAGCAATAGGGTCGACAGGCAAGTACAACAGCACACGCACAGCCAAAAGTATACGGACAGGCACAACAGTATACGCAGAGGCACAACAGCACACGCACAGGAACAACAGCACACGCACAGGCACAGCAGCACACGCACAGGAACAACAACACACGCACAGGAACAACAGCACACGCACAGGAACAACAGCACACGCACAACAGTAGACGAACAAGCACAACACTATACGGACAGGCACAACAGTAAACGGACAAGCAGAAGTATACGAACTGGCACAAAACCACACGCACGGGAAAAACAGTATACGGAGGGGCATAACAGTATATGGACCGGCACAACAGTATACGGACAGGCAAAAGTATACGAACAGGCACAACAGTATATGAACTGGCAAAAGTATACGAACAGGCACAACAGTATATGGACTGGCAAAAGTATACGAACAGGCACAACAGTATATGAACTGGCAAAAGTATACGAACAGGCACAACAGTATAAGGACAGGCACAACAGTATACGGACAGGCACAACAGTATACGGACAGGCACAACAGTATATGAACTGGCAAAAGTATACGAACAGGCACAACAGTGTACGGACAGGCAAAAGTATAGAGACAGTATACAGACAGGCACAACAGTATATGGACTGGCAAAGGTATACGAACAGGCACAACAGTATACGGACAGGCACAACAGTATACGGACTGGAACAACAGTATACGGACAGGCACAACAGTATACGGACAGGCACAACAGTATACGGACAGGCACAACAGTATACGGACAGGCACAACAGTACACGGACAGGCACGACAGAACACGGTCAGTAGTATATACAGTTCAAGCACAAGCTATTGAGTTGTCTAATCACCCCCAAATAATGGTCTACACTTTAGCAACGAAACAACCCATTTAACCTGCGACTAAGTGATCTCAAAGTCCCTGAGACATGATAAACAACACTCAAGAGCTTGCTACAGTACTGGTTCTGTTATGATCTATGACAACAAAGGCAAGGAAGTCTAGGCGCGTTATCCAACAATATTCATAATATCTTGAGCTGTTGAAATCAATACGTTACGTAATTTGGTATGACTCAGTAAAACCAAGGCCTAACTTTGTGCTTGGCAAGAAAAGAGTCGGTAATGGTGTCAACCCAATAAGACTTTAAAAAAGACATTGCAAGACAGCTTAGCCCATTAATTCACGAATTGTAATGAGATCAACTTTCAATAAAACCTCCCTTCCTTCTCTTTAGTAACTTAATAGGAACTAACTATGCGAATAGAATGTTCACACCAGTTGAACAACAGACCAATAAGATGAGATGGAAAACATAAATACACATTTTTCACCATGACCACGAAAAACAGCTCCAAACTTTTCTCATTAATCCAAGCGGTCTATAGCTTTCCCAGACAGGAAGCCCGGTCGGTTAATCCAAGTTCAGATACTAAAATGCTTGTAAAGTCAACCTGACAACTTTTAGATAATAGACGCTCACTGGATGCACTAGATGCAGAGATATAAGATACTGTCACCAAAGCACGTCACAGATTAATCACTACAGTGAAAAGTGAGCATGCCAGCTCGGTTCCCAAGCTCCTTTAATGAGAACTATATCGTTTGTCATGACAGAAAGAGCTTAAGATATAAACCTCAGTGTTCTATTTCAAAATATCATCTTGGTGAAACCGGATACCTCGACGTCTGCAGTTGCTTGCACAAACCCACAAACCCACAAACCCACAAACCTTTTAACGCTAACAGTAATGAGAGAAGGCTAACCTTTGATTCAGGATTTGGCCAAGAATAGAAATTGTTCCTGTCGACGCCAACTTCTTACTTTGAATCAACAGAAATACAAATTGGCTAACGTTTTGTCGGTTGCCAAAATGTATGGAGACCCTAAGGGTTATATCGCCACAAAAGAGGCATGAACAAGCGAAGATATTAACCGAAACGAGACGAACAAATTGTCAAATCGATCAGACAGTTGTAATCTTTGTTCTGGTTCAACAAAAACCTATTAATGGTCAATGAATGATGTTCGCCAACGTTGTTTATTAGAAACTTCTTTGCAAGCGATCAATCAATTCTCTTAAAACATATTTGTCAAACAAAAATACGAAGAAACAGGAGTTGAAGGAAATTGGCTTGACAGGTCATTACCATCATGCATGAAGACAATCATGCTTGTGATTAAACATAATTAGATAAACACATCCATACACTTACCTAAACTAACATATACCTTCCGCGTCGCAATGTCTTGCAATTAACACAAATAAACAGTGATGAAGAGCAACATCTCAAGATCTGATGTAACAAAATACTTACCTGACTGAATATAGACTGAGTTGCCATTACTCAAGCAACGTAAGAACTTTTTTTGCCTGTTTAGCATTTATTTTGTTTGGAGTTTGATCATATACATTCCGGTATATCTTATAACAATATATATATATCAATATATCAATATTAACTTTATCGATTTAAAGCGATTAAGAATTACAGCTACATATAAATTATCTATTTAAAAATCTTGAAACGTCTGCTATTAAGATCTTATAAAGTCCCTTATTTACAATAGATAAATTAAATTAAAACAATGCATATGAACAACTAATTTCTATTTAATTTACTGTGTTTAAATAGTCATGGCTATCAGCACATTATTGCATAACGTTACACAACGTAAACAATGGCTGCTATTTTACAATTTAAAAACTGATTATCATTGCAATGACAGCATTAATTAAACACAAATTTATTAACGTAAGGTCTAAAGGCGTCTGTGCAATTGTTGAAGCAACAACAAAAGAAAAGAACAAGAGAAAAAAGAAAATGACAGCTACTACATCACATAAACATCAAGAGAAGAAGCAAACGTGCAAAAATACCAAAGTACAGAAAAACAAACAAACAACCAGACAAGACAAATAGGGACAAGGACAAGTGAATGAATCTTGCAATAAAGTTCATTAAATCATAATCACTCTTTCAATTAAAACCAAATGCATAGTGCTAGTGCAGAGTGTTATTCACAAGGGTTACAAATAAAGCAAATTAGTTGAACCCTTTAGATAAAAATTAAATAATTTCCATTAAGGGAACCAGAGGAAAGAGGAGAAAATGTTAATAGCGTCTTATATATTTACATACAAGTTTTATGTATCTTATAAATTACCCACTATAATTTACACCCACTTTATTCTTACGTACAGAAAAATATAGGATGACATGGAAGGGAAGAGAGCGTAGATAGCCAAAGATAAGTGCAAAGTTTCACTCTTCTCTATTTGGTTTCCTTTCGCATCCACCACGTGGCGTAGTTTTACACTCAAAAACATACATTTTTCACAAAACATTGTACATACATACAAGCAAGCAAAAACGTATACTTCATATTAAGTCTGCTAGAAAAACTTGATTCATGCTTAGCAAGTTTAATGTACTATTTGAAACAGTTAATCACTTTATTAAAAAACACAATTCAGTATACAGCAACGAGATACAACCACTTGTAAAATTAGCTGAGCACAAAACTTCAACAATTGCACAAGACTGTCCATAGTCACTTTTAAAATGCTATGATGTCAAATTTATTCTAAAAAACTTTTAATATAAATTAAAACATTCAAAGTTCATAACAATTCTACTGGTCAACAGCTCCCATACTAAAACCAATTCAATTCTATTGAAAGTTTACACTGTATACAAACAGCTAAAAGCACGAATGGCAAAACATGGCTTAACTACATCTCACAATTTTGAAATAGCACTTTTATCGAACTCGGTCACATTAGTTACAAATTTTTAGTCACAAAAGACCAAGAAAAATAAATTGACTACAATGGTATATAATCTGACGAATGGAAGGTAAAATATGAAATATAGAATTATCGTGTTTACCGATACGATGCAATGACGATGGCCTTAAGAGATATCATTGACAAATTCTTAACTATATCATGTGTATGAAAAATAAACTGCAGGGTATATGATATATGACACATGATATGATATGATATGATATGATATGATATATGATATGATATGATATGATATGATATGATATGATATGATATGAT
>JANTCA010000625.1:0-12564 GCA_024741275.1 Chironex yamaguchii
TTACATATATCTGACACTGATGAAGGCTTAAGCCGAAACACAGAAAAATTAATGAATTTCCCCTTACCCACCGCTGGTACTCCCTACTCCTACACCCTTGCTCATGGACGTTATCAACCCTGTATCTGACCTACTTTACCCTGAAATATGATAATCAATGTCAAAAAATCACTTTACAAGGGAATGGTTTGATGATCTGACCACCGTCTTTCCATTGATGTGGCGAGCAAATTTTTGTTCATAGGATTGAACGTTTTGAACGTCGCTCTTGCTTATTTATCAACCCTTCCACTGGTGCCTTAAAGTTTTTGCTTTCGGTTTTATGTTATTCTGCATACCCCGACCAATTTTAATGCGGCGCTATTGTCCATCTTTTTTCCCCTTACAGAATTTTTCTAAGCAGTTCAGACAAGTAAAGTTAGCAATGGAATCGGTTTAATTTACATGAAGATTAATCGCAATACAGTCCTTTGGATAGAAATGCCGACCTCATTGCCTGACTTGGACCCTCTCATCGTTTTTTCCACGCATATACGTACAGCATTTTTATCGTAACTGGCATTTGATACTTGCCTACAACAGGTTCCAAATGAGTCCTTTGGATTATGCTACTGTCATTTGTCTCATTTTCATGTTGAGACTATAGTGCAGGCCGTAAAAACTCAACACAGAAGGGGAATGAGTACAATTCTTGAACTGGAAGATATCATCTAGTATTCCAGCCATTACTCGCCATTCCTCGATCATTTAATTCTTTGTAATCAAGTGTTCTCGTCACCAAATGTTTTGATTCGCCACAAATTGTGGTCAATTTTGTCTTTAGTGTGTATGATAATTGCCAACCTGACGTAAGGTTTTTTGCTAGCTGTAATATAATCTAGAATCTACATATAGAGTTTCTTATATATCATATCGAACAATACAAAAGGTAGTAGGCTATGGCCGAAACCAAGTGAAATATAGAAATTTTGAAAACAAAAAAATTCATTCGCAAACTTTTAACCATCATAGCGCGAATTTACTGATGTATAAGTTTTAAACCCATTCTTTGACTTGTTTTAAATTGAATTATTATAAAAGCGATTTTGGCATTGGAGCCCTGAGACGGCAGGACTTGATGATGCATTCTGCCTTTAAGGGAATTGGAACTAGTAACCTTTGGTCACCTGTTTGATGATTTACCAAATGTGTTCATATTGGCTTATCAGAAGTGGTATATTTTATTTTTTATATACCTGTTTGCCTGCTTTAAATTGCCCTGAAATGATGCTTGTAATGTGGCGGAAACTCGTGTCGCTTTCACTCTTTAAACTAAATTTTTACCGTTCAAGCCAATCGATATTTCGACAATAGATAATTTTCGTGACCTTATCAACAGCAGAATTGCAGCTTTTATATTTCATGCCTAATATACTAGGCTCAGCTGAGCTTAATTGTTTTGAATTGATTAAAGTTTCGAGCCAAATCTTGCCCAAAGTGCCGTTGAATTCTTTCTCTTTAGTGATCTTGAAAGGTTTTGGCAAAGGAGAGGAAAACCTGGAAGAACAGGTTGATGACTCAGAAACAAAGCATGATAACTAGTGCATTGCCTTTTACTATCGATAATGGCCATTAAATGTTTGTAAGGCATGAGGAAATTTCCAACGTATTACGTGCATTAAATAGTAAAACTTTGGAACGGCAACACTCTGGGACTGTGAAGCATGTCCGTTTATGACTGGGTTGATATTGTATATTGAAATGGGAACAAACTGGAAATATCGTTTAGTTGATCCACGATCCGGTTTCGCAGTTTTCACGCTTGCGAAATATATGTCAATTACTTATTACAACTAGAACTTACGGACCGTTGATGAGTGCGTGTATACCGTTTCCAGTTCTGCTGAAACTGTATACTTTGAAACTTTCTACACTGCTCTGTGGCTACGCGAACAGCGTTAAAAATGTCTGGCTTTGTAAATATTTTGAACAGTGGTATATGTGGCCAGCTATGTGAACAGTTTGAATGATGGTTAAAGTGACCGGCTATGTGAACTTTTTGATTGTGATAACAATGTCTGGCAGCGATCCTACAAACAACATCCTATGTCGTCGTAAGTCGTAAAAGTTCGTGGTATGGAGTTACGCAAATTGTCATCACACTGTTCGCAAAGGGATTCTACCCACAGCAAGAACTATCAAAATATGGTGTTGTGTAATGAAAAGTATATCCGTTAGCGAATTTTCGTACCATTAAGCGTTTGCGAATAAGAAATGGCAATTACTTAATACAATGAGAACACCGTTCATAATTTTACGCCTAAAAAGAGAGTGGTCTCTCGCTAATTAGAGGACTTCACGAAAAGCTTAGATTATTCCACTTAAGAAAAGCCTAGTTTAAGCCGGGAGATCTACAGTAAACTCTCTTCCAAATAAGAGACCAAAATTTGTAACCGTTTTAGAGAATAGATTAGGTCATTCACAAATTATCAATTTTACCTCGAACTTCGAGAATTCGCGAAACGCTTTTCCTAAGCCAGGCGGGTAAAGATTTAACCCGTGCCGTTTTAAAATTTTGTTTCCTAAACTTGGTTGTTTTTCCTATAACACTGGTAGAATAATGATGCCTTCGTTATGGTCACCGACGAGGTGATTTTTGTTCCTGTATGTTTATGGTTCTTGCTTGCTTGCTTGTTTGTTTGTTTGTTTGTTTGTTTGTTTGCTTGCTTGCTTGCTTGCTTGCTTGCTTGTTTGTTTGTTTGTTTGTTTGCTTGCTTGTTTGCTTGTCCTTCAGTAGCACAACTCAAAAACGTTATGGAGGGACTTTGAAATATTTTTCAGTTGATCTCCAACATTTGTCTCGAAACAAGTGATAGACTCTTTATTATGATTCATGCCATTATCTGGATCTACGAAACACTTGAAAGGATTTTTGTCATTGTAGGATAGGGTTGAGATAGAAATTGGAGTGTTGTCAGAGAACAGCGTCGGTAACTTGGTGGGCTGTTTGGCCTTTATTGGATGTTTTTTCTCACCTGATTGGCCTTATGGCTTGGCGGAGGTTTGCGTTTTCTGAATGCATTATTGAAGAATACCACTCCAGTTTACTGATTCATAGATCATCTTAAGGATAAACCTAAAGTTAAAACTCCAATGCTTTTATGCCATCATTCTAATCTCAATATCCACTTTCCATGCTGAACTGAAAACTAAGCTTCACTGCTTTACTTTTGAAATACAAGGCGAGGAAATATTTCAACTATAATAGCCAATTAAGTACAATGTTTACATTAGTCAGCCAAGGAGTAATCCAATCAAATTTAAACAAGTAGCAAAATGCTAAAACGTTGTAATTACTCGTCATATTTAGAAAATATAAGCATTACGTGGATACGGGAATCCTTTCATACAGCACCACGTTGTTATCACATTGTCAGTTGCTTAGCAGCCTGCGCATATCGCTTGGGTATTTCCTTCAAATGTATCTAGTTTTATCTTCTTTTTCATTTTGCTTTTTCTTTGCTTTCTTCTTTTTCATTTTACTTTTTTTCTTTGTTTTTATTCTTTTTCATTTTGCTTTTTCTTTGCTTTTCTTCTTTTTCATTTTATTTTTTTCTTTGTTTTTCTTCTTTTTCATCTTGTTTTTTCTTTGTTTTTCTTCTTTTTTCGCTTTGCCTTTTCTTTGTTTTTCTATTATTTCATTTTGCTTTTTCTTTGTTCTTCTTTTTCATTTTGCTTTTTTTTGTTCTTTTTCATTTTACTTTTTTTCTTTGTTTTTCTTCTTTTTCATTTTGCTTTTTCTTTGTTCTTATTCTTTTGATAGCAAGTCTGTGTATGCATTTTTTTGTAGCATACTCGATTTCGAGCGTAGCTGATTCCCTTGCCAGGGTTAGGAAATTTTACAAGGAAGTGAGCTCTTTTTGAGACTTGGCTCCCGTTACCTTCTCTCACCAATGGTATTTTGTTTGTGGTGACGCGAGTTCAAAATCGCAACTTCTGGCTTGCAAGGTCGTCGTCTTATCCACTATACCACGGCAGCTCGTTGTCTATGCATATCTTACGAAAATAGATACCGTAAGCATGCTTTTTGAAACTGTAAGTCTGTGCAAAGTTTTGGAACCCTATTTAGTCAGCGTACAAGGGACGAAATATTGTTTGCTTTTAAGGTGATCACATCTATTTTTAGCTAAGACAAGTATTTAAGATCGGCACATTTCCAAGTTAAACTGGTATTTAATGTCCTTCTTACAATAACGAATGACTGAAGTCACGTTTAAGCAAATGAATCACCAAGAGAAACTTGATGTGAAATATGATCCTATCCTTTTCCATTGTTTAGTTTTTTGCATCCATTCATGATGTATATGACGTAAAAGCCACTTCGCTTGTGTTTCATCCTGAATATTTGAATAGACATATCTGAATTTAAAAACTGAATCTGTGTTTTTCTTCTTTGTTTTGAACATTGGCGGAACTCCTTTGAGCAATTACTCTCTGACGATTTTATGGTGGATGGTTCAAAACGGAGGGAATATCATACAAACTGACAAACCATCCCGTTCTTTTCCCTTGGTCTGCTTCTTCTTTTCCTCCTTTTTCTTCTCATTTTTCTCTCCTCCATTTGTTCTTCTTGCTTCTCTTTTTTCTTTTTCTTCTGCTTCTTCTGCTGCTGCTGCTTCTCCTGCTGATGTTTTTTCTGCTTCGTCTCTCCCCCCTTCTGTCTCTTTTTCTTTCTGCTGCTGGTTCTTCGTACTCTATCCTGTTACTTCGACGTATACACTACAAATCTAAGTGATTAAATTACGTACAACACCATGTTTTCACAAAAATTTCATTTAGTATCGTGGACAATCTATTACGATATTTTCGTAGATATGAATACCTTCACTGCGATTTTATAATACCTCCCAGGCAACACCTCTAAAGTTGGATAGAATTTCCACAAGCAGTATCCTCTACAGTAAAGAATGGGTAGAAGCAAGCACTAAAGTATCATTGTTGGTATGGCGAATGGAAAAGGAAGCTAACTGCAAATCACATATCACAGGATGGGGAATGGGAAGGTTATTATCTGCGACTCTTAAAAAGATAGTTTATTAAAAATGTACAAAAAATGCTATAAACTTGGTAAAAATAATTTGAAGAGCTCGATCGTAGATAGAATTCCTTTAGCGTAACCCCCGGGAGTCCGGAACCGCCAGTTCCCAATCCTCCGTACACAAATCGTTGTAATGCTAAGCCCGATCAATTCTCGGATGTTAATATCAGATATCTGATAGTCCACATACCCGCTTATTGATGTCATGATAAGGTCACGTAAGATTTCACAAAAATTGCTCGTTATTTCAGTCTCCTTGCTGACGTAATAACTTTGGACAGGCTGACAAAGGTTATAAGCTTTAACCCCAAGGTATTTTTATATCAAAACCTGGGATATTGTTATATTCAGCACTCCTTAAATTAAATGACTTAAACCAAGAGACAGCAGATAAGAAATAGCAGTATTTAGTCAGTCTTGCCTTTAGTCGAGTTTTTTGCCGAATGCAACGACAGTGTGCCAGAAAAGCGTTCACGAAATGATTAAAAGGTACAAAAATAATGTCATCTCGACTCCTTTTTTCAGCCTAGTCCAGTCTTGGCTTAGCGAAAAGCCTGGTTGGGACAGAGGGTCATCGAAATCTTTTCAAAAACGCTTACGTAGGATGCCTATTTTTCTCAGAAATTTCTTATCATCGCTATCCGTTTTAACACAGGGTAGAAATCACAGGTTTGGCTTTACAACTCAAACGTTTGAATAACCTGCAGAACCTGTAATCTGCAAATTATAGCACTTGGCTCCCATTTGCATTGGGCCTACCTAAATCGGGTCGCGCTGACAATCAGAGCGGAGATCTTGTGCCGAGACTGCTGGTGTTTCAGAAAATTTTGCCGGCAAAGAATTATTACGTAATACCAGTTTCAACGGACTTAGTACATGCCATCTTCCTCACTCCATGCATTGACATTAAATAAAAGCTATTGCCGGGATTAATGGGCTGTCTTTGTCGGTAAATATACTGGTGTAAAATACATCAGCATCAACTACCTCTAATTTTCACGGAAAAATTTTCAATAGCTCTAACTTAAGTTAATAGCTTAAGAAAGTAAATTTCATCCCTTACAAAATGCTAACAATTTGGACGTCTCTTATACAAGTTTAAGAAAGGCTAGCGAAGGAGTATCATCGTAAAATTTTTAAGGCAACTGCCCCGTGCCACTCAATGGGGTACATCTAATAGCCCGTCTATTATTTCGTGCCAAGTAACTGACTATCAGATTTCAAGTCCTCTTAACTATTTCCATTAAACATTTGTTTTGATATGTTATTTGTTGTTTACGTCGCATTGTAAATAACTAGCTTTTTAGTGTGTTACAGTAGAAAAAGGATGAAAGGTTTCCAGTCATATCAAGCTTATTCTCTGATTAGCGCTTTTAGCGATTTGGTTATAATTGATTGTCATAAAAAAATGTTTGTGAAGCCTGATGTGTGATTTCACGTTTATGACTTTCTAGGCTTTGGAAGCCAAGCGCATTCCATGCAGTTAATCTATCTATCCAAGCCCATTGAGATCCCACTGCTGGGCAAAGGCCTCCCTCATGTTCATCCACTCCAGTCTATTCCACGCGATCCTCCTCCATCCCAGCTGAAACTTCTTAATCTCATCTTCCCATCTTGTGAACTGTCGACCTCGCCTTCTCTTTCTGTCTCTCGGATACCAGTTGGTGACTCTCTCTGACCATTGCCTGTCTCTCCGTCTCAATACGTGTCCTGCCCATCTCCACTTAAATTTTCTGATCTCTTGAATGACATCTTGGATGTAGTTAATAATGTTGGCTGATAGGGAGTAGAGGGTATATGTGAACTAGATGGAGAACTTCAACATACTAGACAACTAGGCTGTGATATACAAATTCCAGTATTATATTCCCTAATAATAAATCTTTCTACAGCTTGCGATTTTTCTGAGCCTATAATCCATCAAAGCTTAATCTCATCCATCTTAATTCAAAATAACAAAATTCCTGGAAAGCAACTGCTTATATAGGTTTGACAATTCAATCTAGATGGCAGTAGAACTTGTCAGAGCAGTATAGAATGCTATTTGACACAACAGAACATTCTAGAAGCTTTTAGAAGAAAATAGAAGCAAATGGAACTTTCTAGAAGCTTCATGTAAATATTGCATCAGCATTGCTTCTTCAGGATAGAGGTTTCTAGAAAGTTCAAGACATACATAAGATTTTTAGCAGGTTCTAGAGGTATATAACGAAACTGATGTACTATCACAACACATGCGAGTTTGGGTACTAAAATACATACATTAATTTTGCACTGTCGAATGCCTAAGTCGAAATACATCCACTATCGTTTAGCAGACCAGTTTCATACACGTAACTCCCACAGAGCTCTTTTCCATAACGTGGGCTTTATCCAGTGGTCATGACAGGAAACATACTGAAGATAAAACCTCAAATATTCTAAAACAAGGACCAGCAAAAAAAATGGTAAGTAAAAAATGGTAGTCAACTAATTTTTACCAGTAGACCTAATTTTGCAGCTGCTCGAAGTATCTTCATATATACTCTTTGGCAATGACTTCACCTTCCTATTTATAATTTTCAAAATTGTTTTCCCTCACACACAGGATGGTTGGAGCAGTTGGATGGAAAAGAAATTATCTCATTACTGAAGTTTCTGAATTGCTTCTAACATGCTTCAAAAATCGACAACAAAGGTGTGTCCTGATGATATCTTCTGTTTGGTATTCATGTATCTAATCAGCCATTCCATTTTTTCCTTGCGTTCTATTATTGGCGTAAAGATAACAAATAGAACACTTTTAACCAATCAGAGGAGTTCCTTTGACTTGTTATCGTTTGGCGCCCAAAACAAGTTTGGTTTCAAGATTTTTTTTTGTTGTCTCTCCAGCAACTTAGTTTTGACTTGCTGAAATCGCCCATAACATTATTTGATACTTTATTTTGATGGAGATACGTTTGCGTCTAACGATTCAGTGCTTTTAACGGTGAGTACTCTTTATGCAAGCTCTTTAGTCATAAAATAATTGTTAAACTGAGATTAGCAAACTTTGTCATTACCTATGCTTAGCGACGACTAGGCTTGCTGCTTGTCTGGAAGCTCAAGAACCTAACGCTTACGATGAACGCCGATGATATATAATATATATAATATGTAGAGAAAATAGTTTTAAGGCCACAGTAGGCCTTCCAAGCTATGTCTGTGCAGGTTTAGCAGCTACTGTTTCATGTCACTAAAGTTATTCCAGCATTCCGTTTACGGCTTTTATAATTGGGGTATTTGCAATTTTTTCTTCTATTGATTTTGAATACAGACCTGCATCTTCTGCATTTATCGTCTTGTACTTCAAGACGTACTCTGTTCAAGCAAACTTTAAAATTTTTCTACATTTTGCTACTGATGTCCCCAAACAAAGCCTTGACAAGAAACATAGGAAATATCAAAAGCCTCGGTCAATTTGAGCCTTGCCAAGACAAATGGCCACTGAGCAGTTGATACAATATCATGTATGTTGCGAAGTGGAAATTAAAATTGGTGTCGTTTGGAGCTGCATTCATTTTAAATCTTCCTAATATTTCTAGTGATGTATCCTCCTATTTATGACCATTTTTGTTAGAGAAATCCGTTCACTCAGACTTCTATAGGACACAATCCATATAAACATCTTAAGCCTCAAGTTAAGGAACGCGAGAGAAAGGTAGGGTAATCGTTTTCTAACTTCAACATGAACCATATCTTTTAATTCTCCTTATGTACACTTTTCCTAAGTTTAGTTAAATTTAAACTAGTTATCTTGTTGTAATCATACCGTAGAATTTTCAGGAAAGTAAGAAAGAATCAGTTTTTGCATTTACTGCCTACTATAGCCCAATTTCATTTCAAAAATTTTGTGATTCAAGTCATGTTAACACCAAAATTAATCATTAGATGACCAATATTGATTATACCAATCACTTAGACGGTAACAGCAGACATCCTTAGAATTCTATTTTCTATAATTTATTTCTTTTCTCTCTTTAGTTGCTTTTAAATGTCAAGTCCTCGTCGGCAATTTTTTCATAATAAGGTCCTTACTTAGATGAAAATGATAATATTTTAGTTTATTGGAACCCTTTGAGCCCAGCACCTAGCTATGCTATTTGAGAGTTCAGGCTTGGTTAAGGAAATCGCTAAAAATAATGACACCAGAAACACAAGTGTAAATATTATTGAATTTTGCGAATTATTTTTCAATATCAACTGAGTCCAGTTCAAAAGTCCATTAGGGTCTTCCCCATTTGCTGAGATGCAAGGGAATCCCTAAAAACAACGCAAGGCATCACCACTGCATTTCTCATGTGAAAGTAGCCGGCAGTGCTCATGCCTGGTCAAACAAATGTACACTTTTGTGCTCTTATATTTTATTATTCCACTTTACGTTGCAAGTATTTGTGGTACCCTTCCGGGGGGCTAAAGGTGGGTTTGGTTTAAAGTCCTCTCTTTCTCTAATGTCCCATGCAATAGCACAGTCAAATTTGGTTTAATATCACATTTTTTGTGATCATTCAGTATTAAGGCACCAATGGCATCCATCGGACTTGGCGCAGCTTTGGTTTCAAACCCTTTACGATTTTCACGAGATCCATCGCCAATTCAGATATACTCTTTGGTAATAGTCGTACCTGTTCTTAACACTAGACCAACCTATCGACTTCTGTATGGAATTTATGCAAACAGTGATCTTGTAGGCATAAAACCCATGCCTCCCGTATACAAAAATAGACAGACATCCAGTGACAGGGGTAGACGATGTGGGTTAAATGACGAATGGACTTTTGACCTTTCCTATTGAGCAGTTTAGCTCAGTTTAGCGTCAGATTCACAGTCGTGAGACCCGGGTTCGACGCCCCGATGGACATACGCATGCCTTAATTTCTACTCTTAACACAAGACCACCGTGTCGACTTCTATACAGGTATACTCTGGCACACAACTGCATTGCAACTCTTGCCTCCTTCTCAGCGGCACAGAAGCAACGCGTTGTCCCATTTCCAGGACGAGAAACGAGGATGGTTGGGAAGAGAACTGTGGGTCCCTTTCTTGCAAAATCAAGTCCCAGAGATGACAGCAGTCTCTGCAAGTATCATTTGATGTTGTAAGATGCAGTTCGTGGTATATAGTGATGCAAAATGTCATCACACTGCAAGAACCGTCAAGTAATCTGCGGTTACGCAGTGATAACAACAACTGGTCTAGCAATATACACCTCCTCCCAAGAATGTCACTGACACCCCCTATGTTGGTGATTAACACCCTATGAAGCAGACAACGTATGATACATAGAAACTGGTCAATGAAGATGCATTGTTTGTGAATTTGTAGCTTAGCAACGAAGGACAAATGACAACAAGCACCGTACAACATTGTCAAGTTCAACAATCTTTTTGTGGTACAAAACTTGAAAATCCCCTTGAAAATTTGCGACATTTTCGTCTGACACTCTTCAGAGTATGAAACGTTAGACAGCAAAGTATATGTATATGGCAACAAGAAAACCAGTACTATGTAGCCAGAAAGAGCTCGTTTTTTCACTTGGAATCTTCCAATAATGTTTCGTTTCTTCATTTTCTCTTGCTTTGTTTCCTTTCTTGTTTATGATTGGCTAGTTTTGCTACATGTTTTGTATAAATAGGTTGCCATATGCATATACTTTTCTTTCTGATGTTTCATACTCTGAAGAGTGGCAGACGAAAAAAGCTTTAAAGTATTTTTAGCGCAATGTCGCAAATTTTCAAGGCTATTGTGAAGTTCTTACGGAAATAAATGGATTAAATTAGATAGACAGATAGATAGATAGATGGACGGATAGATAGATAGATGGATGGACGGATACATAGATAGATATAGATAGATAGATAGATAGATAGATAGATAGACGGATAGACAGATAGACACACAGATAGATAGACAGATAGATGGACGGATAGATAGGTAGATAGATGGGTAGGTACATATGTAGGTAGATAGAGTGATGGACGGATAGAGGGATGGATACATAGATACATAAATGCATTGATAAAGATAGAATTGGATTGTCTAAGCCAGTGTGCCAAGTACATATAATTTTAGATTTAATTTCATAGCCATTTAGAACATATCCAAACGAGTCCTGGTTGTGTCAGTGTACATTATCCACTTTCCTTTGATTAATAAGTATGACACGATCATTTACCATCCCTTTTTACTAGCTGAGACAAGTCACCTGTTTCCTCTCTATTGTACAGTAGTTATCATGTAACATGACTAGCTGGTTTCACGTGAGTTGAACCTAAAATGAATGAGAAAGTTAGAGGAATAAGAATATCTCATATTACACGCAGATTGGTTCAATAACACTTGTCACATCGCGTCCATCTAGGCTGTTCACTTTTTTGTGCATGTTCCCCGTCTTTAAAAACACATCAGGTGAGTAGCGATATGAAAGTGTCACCAAAACACGTGAAAAGAAAGACCACTTTTTTCGCTGTGCCACAGGCATTATCCTGTCGTCGTATTGTCACTAATATTTTGCTTATTACGTCTACTAATGCCAACAAATCAAAGATTTCAAATTTGCTGTGAATGTTTAGGAAAAATATAGCCACTTTCAGCACTTCTTTGGTTTCTACATGAAGTTTTACATTATTTTACAACAAATGTTCCAAAGTCGAGTGGCTAGATTGCTTCTTAATTATTGTGTTCCGTATATTTACTACTTTTCCATGTTAAAGATTCAAGTGGCCAAATTACCAGTCAAGTGAGACGTGCAATTGTATTTTAAAGTATATTGAGTGGGAAAAGACAGGTTAATTGATGGAATGGGGTAGGGCATCCTATTAGGAAGTCGCATTCCTCAAGCCAAGGCCCCCTCGCAGTTAAATCAGTGCGGTTTAGAGGCACCTCCCATTCGAACTTAAGAGTCTCGCTCTGAAAAACACAAATAAAATTTAAGGCTTTTATCTATCATGTCTATCATCTATCATGTCTATCATGTCTAAAGCTGCCAAAGTTATACATCACTGTCTTGCTCCTCTTGCTGCGTGTTTCTCTCGTTACATTGCGCAACACGAAAAACATGGCTGTGCTAAACATATGTTGTTGTTGTTATTGCGCAGCTTCAGATTCCTTGCAGTGGGTAGAATCCGGCTGCGAAAAGTGTGATGACAACTTGCGTCACTCCGTTCCACAAACTGCATTTTAGGACGACATCAAATGATGCTTGCAGGACCGCTGTCATCTCTGGAACTTGTTTTTACGGGAGAGTCCCACCTGTTCCTCTCCCAACCCTCCTCCTTTCTCGTCCTGGACTTGGGACCAGGCAATGGCGGAGTTGTGCTAAACATATAGAGTCTGGGAAGGGCCGTTGAAGTGAGCTTAAGTGGCTCTTATGTTTTCTGTTTTGGGGGCCGTTCAAAATGACGTCACGTACCAAGGGGGGGGTAGACAAATAGACAAGGGGGTCGTTTTTTTTTTGTTTAAAAGGTTTT
>JANTCA010000626.1:0-12563 GCA_024741275.1 Chironex yamaguchii
ATAGATAGATAGATAGATAGATAGATAGATAGATAGATAGATAGATAGATAGACAGACAGACAGACAGACAGACAAAGAGTGAGACATTGATCAATGAAGTTGGGAAAAGCTTTTCAATGTATAATGACGTAATCTCATAATCTTGCTGAGATTAAGCAACAAGCTCTCAAAATTATTTTGTTGGTCTCTTTCCCCCCTGTTTAAGAAGTCTTTCACTATCTGTACCATTCAACTACAAACAAGGAAGCCGATTGGTCAAAATCTGTGATGGAACGGAATCTAGTCAATATAGAGAGCTGGTGCTTGGATAGAGTGATGTCACTTTGTCGGTTAATCCTGATGGTGGTTTGTTCCCTGTTGACTTGAACCTAAATATATTGTCCAATTTTATGTTATATTCCTTACATTAAATAGATCTTTCTATATCATATCTATACAAGTCCAATCATCAATACGTTTTTAAGACAATTCTTGTGTGTCGCGTCCTGGGTTATTCGGACATTGAAACAAGACGTATACTTAATGTTTAAAATTGTCGCAGATTTTTGTGCTCGTTTGTTCCTATTCATTATTTTTTAATCAAGCTCTTGAATAGTACACAACGTTGGAATAACTCAAGAGCGTTCAATCACAACAGGAAGAGCAAGATCAATACAGCACAGACTCTTTGATTTAATCAGTAAGCTTGCAATGCAAAAAAGACTTCTTGCACAGCAGACAAAGTGTGTCAAATCTAATAAATTTGGGATTGTTTTCATTAATTTACAATAAAACACTGGTTACTTCCCAGATTTTATTCAATAGGTTTATAAAAAATATCCTCGGGGTATCCAAATATACATGTCTACGAGTGAGCTTAACCAAGCAAAATCTAATTCATATCCTATCAAGCATTACTTAGACATTTTTCTATGATCAATTTTCATAGCAACGATTTGAGTTTCACCGTCGATACATGCTTCCTGTAAACGGAACTTCGCCAAGAAACAAGGCGATCGTTTGTAAATTTGTTGTTGGCGAATTATGAATTTGTTCCTCCGTATTATATTGCTCGTATGCTTCTTATAGCACTTTATTAACAAGTTATTCGCTAATTCATTTATAGCTGTGGAAAAACAGTACAATCTTACTCGCAAGTATATTATTTGCAAAATATAGTTGACTTTATTCATCCATAAGGGTCACTGTCAACTTTGCTACATAACGAGACAAAATGTGGCATTCACTTAGATAGTTAATATTTTCTAAAAGTACGGGAATGCCTAGAAGCTTGCAATAATTTGACAAATAATAAAGAATATGTTACTAGTAAATGAAATTCTTCTACTGTTGGTGAAAGTTTATTGTAAGAGATTACCACTGAGAACATGGAGTGATGTAATTAGTAAATTTTCTATCAGGGAGAATAGTCGGTCAAGGCCCGTTGAGGATAAGATATATTGGACATCAGGACCTTTCGAAACCTAACAATCTTGGACAAGAGACGTTTATAAGGAATATGCTGATTATGACGACCATAATGATGATGATGATGATAATGTTGTCGATGATGATAATGATGACAAGGATAATAATGATAATTATGGTGATTATAATGGTGATAACTTTGATAATCTTCACCATCATCATAATCATGATAATGGCAATGATGCTGATTATGATGACGGTGATTAGGTCTATTGCAAGTCCAAGACCTTGTTATTCTGAGATTTCCTCACAAATCAGACATGATGCTTACTTGCTTAAATATCTACCGAGACCTTTTATCTGAATTTGTCCTGAAAATATTTTGAATTTTAGATTATAAATACAACTTACTTTGTTCAATATATTATCACGGGTACTGGCGGATGTTGCTGTTATCAACTATAAACATTGGGTATCTGGGTGTATCAATCAATTTTCTGGTGATTTTATTGCAAGTGAAAGGGACAGTTTGTGTGCCTATACTTAGACATTTATCATCTGCAAATGTGCATCAGTTATAATTTCTTCACATAAACACCGAATCTAGTTTTGTCAATGAACAAGGCATTTTAAAGGTCTAAAAGGAATACAAGTCTTAACCACAATCAAAACTTTGACGAATACAAGTCTTTGATGTGTTTCAAAGATGGCTGGGAGACCTAACAGCACGATCTTTGCTGTTCCTTTCAATTCTGCCGGAACAATCTCGTAGGTAATTTTACATCCTTGAACAACTTAGTCATTTTCAACGAGGAATATAACTGTTTATACACCAATATTTAAACTTCCAGCATTAATATATCTGAAACGTTTGTGCCAAGTGCCGATGGCGTTTTCGATTGATCATTTCTCGTATCGTGAGAAGCAACGAGTATCGACCAACATCAGTCAATGCTACAATCCTGTTTGTTCGTTTTCCCTCGAACATTACGAGAAACTGTTAACACTAATTATGGGCATGATTAGTGAATAAACTGTTTTATTGCAAAAACATGATAAAATTATTTAAAGCTCAGCTACATTCCATAAGCGATGGGTAACACGAGTCAAGTCTGGACTGCTTTCAACCCTGAACTGGTATGCTCGTTGTCAAGTATAGAACTGAAGCGAAAGTAGCAAGCAAAGTGACAGAAGAAAAGAATATTTAAATTATAATAATTGAGAGAAAGAGAGTAAACATCAAGAGAGAGATAGAGGAAAACAGGAAAGGAATGTAAATAAAGCAGAAGGGATTTTAGAGAGAAAAAAACAAACAAATAACGGAGGAAAAAAGAGGGTTGCTGAAGTAGAGGTTGGAGGGGAGGGGCAGAAAAAATGGTAACGTTTGTCCAATATGGTTTTTAAGACATCTCTTCGGCGTGATTTTATATTGAGTTCTTCATCTGCCAGCTTGAAATAGCAAAGCTGTAACACTGAATCTGTGTCCAAGCCGCAATAAGGTAGAAACGTTGGTACAAGCTAACAGCTACCATACTCATCTGCGCTTTTCCCAAGACTTCCTTTGGGGTCAGCACGCTAAGTGTGATTGATGCCAAAGAGATACTATAGCTTTCTATTGCTTAAAGTAGGAGTTGACATCTCAATATCCTTTGAAATACCACGAGGTGCGTTTATCAAGAGACGTTATGTGACTGAAGGGCCGGTTATTGAGCCAGACTAGGCAAGCGGAAATACCACCCTAAAGAGAGTGCTAGCATTTGACAGAAATGGCTAAATAGCAATTTTAGGAATTATTGTATTGTTTAGATAGCACAAATCTTTCTTTGCTAATGCCAAGCTTTTTTAAATGTATCTGTAAATCTCAGATTTTTAAAGATGAATTGAATCAACTCACGATGTCTCTTTCTGATGAATGTACAACCATGAATTTCAATTCAACTGTTCGTGGTACCTTCAGAACACTATGAATAGCCGGCGTGATAAAGTAAATCGCTATTAGGACGTGTTGAACCACTGAAGGCAAAAAATCTGTCAAGACAAGCATGACTTTCAACAACTGCTACTTTTGATTGGATCTTAGTTATACTGATGTTCAAGATACTGATTTCTTAGTCATAACAACACATATCAACACTCTTTGCTTTGTCTTGCACTATGCTTGCCATTACATTTAAAAACTTGTATGGTCTTAGTCTAGTACAAAATGTGATTGAAGAGCATGTGTCGTCAAGAAATACAAGCCTTATTTGTTACCTATACCTATTTACTTAATATTACATCTACACATAACCCGTTTGACAAGGAGCTGAACAAAATTTGACAAAAGCAAGGTTTAAGAACGGATACGTAAGGGATGTAAAGCAATTATCAATTTCGTAACTAGAAGCATTCCGAGAGCGCACGAACCTCGACCATGCCCTTATTATTATTATTATTATTATTATTATTATTATTATTATTATTATTATTATTATCATCATCATTATTACTATTATTATTATTATTCAAACAACAGGGTCTTCCCCACTATGATTTCCTTGCTAGTCACTTTCATGAAGATATCATGACCAAACATGGTAACTGGTTGATCCCTCACTAGCATTATCAAGGTTTCATTACCCAAAAGTGATACAGAATCCAGGAGTTCAAATCATCCTGAATTAATCATTTGTTCCTTATTCCAGGTCGCACGGTTTCTGAACATTGCGTCAAAATCCATCCTTAAGTTTTTGTATTATCTTGCTAACAAACAGACAGACAAACAGACAAACGGACAGACAAACAAACAAACAGACAGACAGACAGACAGACCGACGAACAAACAAGCAGACGAACAAACAGACAAACAAGAGACATAACAAAAACATTACAGAGGTAACTAATTTGCAGTCTTATAGTCAATTGTTATTATAACAACGTAGACGTATCTAGTCAAAACCTATTGACCCTGCTCTTTACTGCATTTGCTGTGAAAGGCTTACAAATCCGTTAATTTTACCGAGTGAATGTTTCAAGTCTGCGTTGTTGTGATAGTCTGGAGATGAGCGATTGACGTTTATCGCGCAAAAATAGGATGGATTAATAGCACAATAAAGATTTCATCCTTCCCGAATACATCTTTATGAGTGCGTTAAAAATGTCACAGTTGGTCTTAATAATCTTAACAATTAGTTTTGAAGTAATGTACCACTAATATACAATTAAGTTTGTTTACTGGGGTTTCAATACAAAATAGTTTAATAGAAAATGCTGTTTATTTAGCTGCCAGATCTGACCATATTTATAAGTTATGCTGGTAATTGTGCTCGAGCACATTTTTAGCGGAGCTCCTTCATAATATACCGCAATAATACCCCGCAAGTAGTGGACAGAATGAAGTTACCCCTGGGACAACAGGAGCTTCGATCTTTGGTCTCACGACTCCAAAAGCTGACACCTTCCCTAGTGAATTCGGCTCACCTAGGTCAGATCTGTTTGTTCTTAATCATGTTATAAAAATTCAACTTTGCGTTTACATGAACAGTGGGCCAGCCCACTTAGGTGAGATCTGTGAGAAACGTTGGTGGGATCCGCGTCAGGTGGGAAAAGGATTATCCATGTAAACGCGATTATATAGTCTAGCTCACGTAGGTGAGCTAGACACTACCTTTATACGCATGTGCAAAGAATTGTGGCGCTAGACCATTTTTTCATCACTGAATCGACCATGGCTGGCAGTACGATCTCGATGCCACTACATAGTTAATCCTGTATTTAAAAGCAGGCCCGGAGCTGGGAGGATTCCTGAGGAGAGCGAGTTCTTTCAAGTTTCAGAAATCAAACTTGTGCCCACTCAAAAAATGATATTTTCCAATTTGTTTCACGTTTTATTATTTAGAAATTTTGATTTCCTAGCAAAGCAATTTGAATCTGATCAGGATTAACAAAGAATCCATTGTCGTTATGACTGGTGTCATCTAGTTGTCTTTTCTGTCTATTCACTTGATTTTATTTGAACCAAACAAAACCATTTGATATTCAGTTGCTATCCAGAGTTGTAGAAGATCAGATTTTGAGTTGAGAGTTTTAAAAATGACAACGTAATTGAATCATTTTGCCAGTGAAAGGGAACGGAATGATGAAGAAGATCAGAGTGAAACTGTTGTCTCACCCAATGTTGATTCATCTGTGGAAGAAAACGAGGGAGAAAGAAGCGGCCTGGTAAGTACCAGTTCAAAAATTGATATTGAAGAGTCTTCTGAGGCCAAATCAGTTAAATCAAACAGATGTTTCACAGATTTTTTGAAAATAAGGAAGCCGCACATCAACCCTACCTAAAAGGTGACCCAAGGACGAAGTTCAGAAAAAACCTGCAACATTTTAGTTTTGACTGGTACAAGAGGTTGGAGTGGTTGAAGTATAACGAGGAACTAAACGTCGTTTTTGTTGTCCATGCCGAGCGTTTGTGGCAAATGCTTCAGAGTACACCTTCACACACTTCGAGTTTTGTTACTGGCAACACGCAAGTGATAAGATGAAGGGATTGTGTCGCCATAACGATTCCAGTATGCGCAAACAAGCAATGATCACCTACAAGCAGCGCAAACTTGTGAAGACACTGAATTGTGGTACTGTGGAGTCACGTTTTCCATCCACAAGCAGTGACCGAAAGCAGTTTGCTGTTTTTAATGTGGCAAAGTTTGTGTGCGCTAATTGTCTTCCCATTCATGACTCACATGAGTCAGACATTGAAATCATTGACGGTTTGTTTTTGAGAACATTTTCACAGCTCCTGTTCCCATTGGATCCAAAGTGGAGAAAATTCGCAAAAATCTACCACAGTATGCAACACATACTTCACATGGCATACAAAACAAAGTAATTGAGACATTAGCTTTCCTGCTGCAGAAGAAAATTGATGAAAGCGTACGTGACGCAGAACTTTTTGCAGTTGAGGCAGACGGCACAACTGACAAAAATGGCGTAGAGGTTCAGGGGTTTGCTTGTCATTATTTAAGTACAGATGGAAAGCAAAGGAGCATTGTTTCAATATGAAAGGAACACATGGTACGTCGGCTAAAAGTGTTTTTGATTTTGTCAAAGAGGCTTTGGACAAATTGAAAATATTGCCAGATAGTCTTGTGTCTCAATCATTTGATGGGGCCAGTCTGATGTCAAGAGATTATGAGGGCTTACAACGACTGATAAGTGACTTGTAATTGCTACATTCCTTATGTTTACGGCTTCTTGCAGAATATTCACATTATAGTCACTTCGGCGGTGCAAAACACTGGAGAAATAAGAGTATTTTGCCGTCCTCAGCACACTCTACCACTTCTTCAAGAAAGCAACTGACTCAGAGTCATACGACAGTACAGCACTGAAATGCATAATCGCAACAAAATGGTCGGCCATTTTGAAAGTACTAGTCACGTCAACAGAAATTGTGGTAAGATCATCCAAGCTTTGCCAGTGGCATTGGGAAACAAGAAACCAAAGTATGAAAAGACTGTGTTCTGGAAATTGAGCTCCTGAGTGAAATGGGACATAATGAAGACAATACACAACGCCATGTTAATGGAAGTGCTCAAGCCAATTGACATTGTTGTAAAATAGATACAATCCTCAGACAAAAATTTAGAAGGGCAAGATGCATCCAAGACAGAATAAAATCACGGCGTGAAAACACGACAGAACATGAAGGCAGATTTTGTAAGCAGGGACAATGTATGCCAAAGACCAAAGAGGACTACCATACTTCCATCTGCTTTTAACAATTCAGTTGACACTGAATCTGTGCCAAGTGCAAACAGTCGGCAGCCAGACATTAGCATCGTCAGAGAATGCTTAGATATGCCGACGACAGAATTTAACCGAAGGTTTTCCTCACAAAATGTTCTGCTGTGAGAAGTAATGTTAGCTCTACTCCATCTTCCAATCATTACCTCAGTTTTCATACTCTCAAACCATTGTATAAGTATGCAGAGGAAATTCCCATGACGCAATACCTTTTCTGAAAGAACGATTGTCAGAAAAAGACCTGGATGATGAGTACAGAATTTTTTCAAGTGTTTTCAAAGAATACCGGTGGCTGAAGCAAGACAACGGCAGGGTCGACTTAGCAGAAGCTGCTGGTATTGTCATCAGCAAACACCGACAAGGAGTTTCCGTTTTGGCTTCCTATTATTGCTTACTTCACCTTGACAAGAGTAGAGAGTGTTTTTAACCATTGACGACGAAAGACTCACAACTAAGAAAGTCAATGAAAACCCAAAGAGAATGTGATTGTGCATATCTAGCCTTTGAAAGAGATGTTTTATTGAAAATTCGACTTCTACAAGCAGTGGAAATCAAAACCGAGAGTAATCTAAAAAATACTCCATTCCATGCTTTGTGTTATAGCCTGAAGAACATTAACAGTCTGTAAACAATGAACAACCAATCGATGCAGTGAGGTATATTATAATTAACTTACCTTTCGTATATAAATAAGCATTGATTGGAGATTTTATTCAGTTGTCATAATCACGGAAATAAACGACTAGTTCTGCGAAGTCAACTTCTTCACAATCTTTGGGCTTACTTGATATTTTTAAAGTGACATATGCAAATTTAAGGGGTTTGGAAGGGTATGGCAAATGGGTGAAGGGCGTGGTACCCAAAAAAATTTTGCATGGAACCTCCGGTGATTGTACCCCCCTCAAGAATCTCTCGCCAGCTCCGGGCTTGTTCAAAACGCGAAGAAGACGCTATCCTACCGGAATGGGATGATAGAAAGATAATGTTCACTGGGCGTTTGCAAGTTCCTCTTTTCAAAGTATGATTTAATTCACCACTATAGGTATAGGATGTTGTCAAAAAGTCTAGATCTTCTACTCATGATCCAATCAGCGCAAAAAACAGAGAGTTTAAGATGGAAAGATTACTTCCAGTTTTCATTGACACAACATTAACGTGATGTCGTCACTAGCCTCGTAGTTTTTTCTATGTAAAGGTCTTAAGTCCTCTCGTTTTTTCTCGTTATAATTATTTTAAAAAATACTTTCTTGTATTGCTAATTAAGACTATCAGTATACGAAAAAACAAAACAAAATCTTGTGTTTTCCAGTCATCAGACCATTCTTTTCAGTTACAAGTTTTCCCCCACAGTAGATGTAAGTCTCTCTTAAAATGTTCACGAGCACAAGTTCAATAGGATTGTTACTTAGTCCAGGTGTCATTCCATTTGGAGACATCTAATGAACTGTTCATTCTAATTCGTTAAAGGTGGTGGTTCAAGATTCTCTGCGACCTTTGTCATTTGATGTCTTGTGTCATTTAGAGGCTTTTGCTGTATACTGTTCATCTTTCTAAAACTTTTGTTTAATAAGGCGTAGTGTTACTACCTTTCTCTTTAATGTTTAGCTGGATATAAAGCTTTAAATAGACTGCAATCAACTATGAATGAAATGTTACGCCAAACAGTTGTTATTTTGGAGGTATTTTTCGGTCAGATTATCACTTTGCAGGATAATCATTGGACTAATGCAATACATAGCGAGTGTAATATCTACGTAATATCTATGTTTGACGTGCATCAATATTTGACGTGTCTTATCCAGTTTACTGTTCCTGCTGAAGATAGGACAGAAAAAAAAGTAATAGAGTATACTCAGATCGATAACATACGTTTAAATGAGTTATGTAAGTGTTGCTGTAGTTAAATCTTTGAATCTTTTGTCCTATTTTGAATCCAAACGAATATTATGCTACCTTTTCGTGTTGATTTAGAGTGATTTTAAAAAGTCTGGTAAACATACAAAATTTGCTATGCATTTATTGATTGATAATTTGAATACTACATCATATAAGGTAGTATTCAGTAGCATTCGAAGACTTTGAATTAAGCCATGAATGCTCCAAGACTTTGCATCCAAGGCACGTTGATCCATTTCTCATTAAACTTTCTTTCCTTTAAGCAAACGAGATTAATATTTTATTAAGGACCATGAATCGCCACTGATCTTCAAATCAAAAGTTTTGATACAAAGTGAGGACCACAGCAAAAAATAGAGTGATGTTTTGATTTCCCTACCCGACTAATGACGTCAATGAAGAAAGTTTAAAAGTCTTTCTGTTCATTATTCTGCCAAGTCGTAAATATTATCAAGGATGGTTTCCTAAGTTATGGATAGTACAGCAGTGTAAATCGTGTTTGGTTTACAAATAACTCATTTTTGTACAAGGTAGATAGGGAAAATACATAAGGGATTTATACGCACAGGTTACAACATTCAGTACTTAGACAATGTTCAGCTTTGTTTGCAGTCATATCGCTGTAGGAGCAAAACAAAAACAGATGGACACTTATCAACATCCTTGCTAGATATTAAGATAGTACACTAGTACTAAGAGGTCGCATGATAAGCATATATATATACATATGCATACATGTAGGTATTATTCTCGTTTAGATGCACTTTTGGATTACCAACTTCATTCTAACAGTTTTAAAGTCTTGATTATGCTATGAAAGCTTAATGCGATGCTAAGATTTTTAATAAACATCATCTTTACCGCCTTTATTACACTAATTTCATTATAACTGATATATAAACATGCCAATCTTAACCTTATTATCTTTATCATGATAATCTTTGTTCTTAACTATTGTCATTACAATTATTGTCACTGTACTCATCAAAGATTCTTTTATCAATCTTATCTTTAAAGTGGTCCTCAGTATAATTATCGTCACCACCGTGCTAAAAGTAACAATCTTGTCACATCTAAAACATCAAAATGATTGCTTTTTGTAAACGCGCACCAAATTTAGCTGGTTTTGCACTTTCAAATACATCAAAGTACTCACACATGTGGCACATTCGAATATAGTTGAGATTAGCCCAGCTACATACATTATCACGATATTAAAAGATAAAGTTCAATATCCATTCCATATCGCATCTATAAGATGTGAAGTGACATATTCTTATGATATAAACAATAATTTGTCTTAACATCAATATCAATGATTTACTCTCGGAAAAGATACTTCCAGTAGGCTAAGGGTGCTGAAGTTAAAATCGTGATCGCAATCTGCGTTTGAGTATCCTCTTTTGCCTTAGGCTCTGTTTATTTGGAGAAAATTAGCCTTGGCTACCCGAGATTATTTTCCAAGCTGCGATATAGACATCCTATACAAACTAATGTCATTCTTATTTTGCGTTTATATAAATATCGCAAATAGTCTCACCCAGGTGAGATTATATTTGACTGCCAATATCTCACGTGAGTGAGTCAATTTATCGCCTTGGTGAAGCTATCTTGTTCTCATATAAACACGAACAAGCACAGTCTCACTTCACCAACAAAAAATTGCAGACAATGCGCCGGCGCAGACCATCATTTTCATGCATGGATCAAATAAAAATGGCGTATATTGTCATATTTGGCGCCAAATTAAAGTAGCTCCAGCAAGCTGAGATTATTTTCTCTCATAGAAACACAAGCTGAAAATAGCCTCACTCAGAAATAGTTTCAGGCAGTCGGGGCAATTTCCTCCATATAAACAAAGCCTCGGTTGGCTCAAAACTAGTGGTTATTCAATATCTTTGTCATAGAGATGGTCATTATTATTATTACGCTACGATCACCTTCACTACTATGTTTACTATCTCGTTGCAACTTTCATAGTCCTTTGGATTTGTGTCACTCCAAGCCTTGTCCATTACGCAAACCTTTGCCAAACTGAAATCACTGCAAGCGCTCAAACGTCCGACAAGCCAGTATGATCAAACAACGTGGGTTTTCCCCACGGTGATTTCCTCGCTAGCTCATGATGCTATCATTACCAAATATGGTAACTGGGTTATCCCCGAAGAGACTTACTCTGTAGAACTATGAAGGTTTTCATTAAGTAATCCATCCAGAATCCACGATTTGAGCCGAATCACCTCCAAAATTTAATCAGTTCTAAATTTGTCCATTTCTGACCTATCCTGAAATTGTCGTCAAAGTCCATCTATAATTTTTTGAGTTATGTTGTTACAAACAAACACACAAACCAAAGCCGGCAAAAACAGCCTCTTTGGTGGAGGTAAAAAGCCCAATGTATGTAACGTAAACGTCATCTACATTGTAACCAGTTTTTAATTACACCAAATAAGCCAAAATGATAAAGAATGATAAAAGGTATAGCTGTTATTGATAATACAGCAACGTGAGGTGATATAATTAAGTTTAATTCACACATTTTTTCTTCTTTAGTTTGACTGAAGTGTTTTGCACTTATTTTATGACCTTACTACTCTCCCTCACCCCCCGTTCGACGTCTGATTTTACCATGAATAGCATGGCACGCTAATACTTTACACGGGAGTTCACATTGCTTACCATAACTCAAGTTCGATAAAACATCTTTGTAAGTTGGCCGATCTTAATGTGACATAATAAGATAGAAGAGAGACAACAAGTCTTTTTCCTTTGACAAACAATCTACTCAAGCCTAACTTAATTACAATCAGGTTTCCATACAAATACAAGGTTACAAATAGTTATTGCATCATAACGTATTGCAAAAATAGCTGTGGTAAGCTAAAAGATTAAGTTGAAACATGGGAAGAGTCAGCTGATACAAGTTTAAGCAACTGTTTGAAATATACTAGCGATGGAAGAGGATATCCTCCCTAGCTGACTCATGACACATGATAACCACTTCAGTCATCGTATTCCAAACTAGAAGCACTTCGAGAGCGCAAACCTCCGCTAAGCCAATATTATTATTCAATTAAAACGGGTTTTCCCTGTTACTATGGTAACTGGATTATCTCCCACTAGGTTTGAAGGTTTCATCACCGAAAAAGTGATCCAGAATCCAGAATAGGATGTCACTTGGATCAAAACTGATCGTGTGATCGTGATCATGAGGATCTGTCCAGTGGGTTTTGCGTAATCCTGTTGACAGACACACACACAAACAGACAAACAAACAGACGGTGATCCGGATCACTACAAAAAATATCTAAATGCATACGTAAAAGTGCTAAGGTAATATCTAAATGCAGACGCAAAGGTGCTACAGTAATATCTTAATGCATACGTAAAAATGCTAAGGTAATATCTAAATGCAGACACAAAGGTGCTGCTGTAATATCTAAATGCATGCGTAAAGGTGCTAAGGTAATGTCTAAATGCA
>JANTCA010000628.1:0-12562 GCA_024741275.1 Chironex yamaguchii
GATCGTCCTTTCATCTAAGTGTATTGGAGTCTGTCTACATTAAAACAAGAAAATCAGTACTCTGTAGGCAGAAAGAGTTCGTTTTTTCACTTCGACTCTTTCAATAATGTTTGTTTCTTCATTTTCTCTTTGTTTATTCCCTTTCTTGTTTATGATTGACTAGTTTCTATACATGTTTCATGTTAAAAGGTTGCCATATTTTATACTTTCCTTTCTGACGATTCACACTCTTAAGAGTGCCAAACAAAGCAAGCTCTTAAGTATGTTTTCAGCGCAATGTCGAGAATTTGCAACGCGATTTTCAAGTTTTTATTGTGTGCAAAAGTGCTATCTCAGAAGGTTGTAGTTTTCCTCTCGCTTATTCCAAAATAAACATTGTGTTATTAAGCAATAATTGCTATATGTTATTATTGCCATAGTTATAACAATATAACTGTCTTTAAAAACTTACAATCATCAGGAATTATAGTTGATTTCTCTAAATAACTTTGAATTTCCTCTGCTGTTGGGTAAGCTTTGATACTATAAGGCTGGCGTTGCTGTGCCTTGGCTATGATATTGCAATAATTCCTAATATAAAATTAAGGAAATTATTTCAATGTTTTATAAATGCTAAATAATATATATTCTAAACTATAGTTGCATATAACGGGTATACTGAATTGTGTTATGCATTACAACATGGCACGAAGGTATGATTTGGTGTAAGACGATATTGAGGTGACATTGTGTGACATTGTGTGAACAGAAATAAAAGAGTATGTTTAGAAAGCATGAAAAGATTAGATGAAGTGCACTACGGTATGATAGCAAAGCAAGCTATAGCAGAAGATTATATAGCATGGTATGGCACAGTCTGACTTGGTCTGACATGATCTGACATGATCTGACATAATCTCTTATATCATAATACGGTATTACAGTAGGTGAATAAAGGATTATATATTATCCGGTATACATAAAATAGTCAGCATGATAACAAACGAGTTTTTGTCAGACAACATGGCGTGTATGACGTGGTCTGATATTGTTTCACGTTGCTTAATACGATCTGACATAGTTTCAAGCTACACTAAAAGGCTTGTGAGATGTAAACAAAAGTAAAGTTATAATTAGAAGGACTCCGAGAGTGCAAACCTCCGCTAAGAAAGTATTATTCAGTTGTTTTTCTCTGGATGATTTCCAAGTCTGTTGAGTTTGCTTGCGTAGAGAATTGATTTCATTTCACACCCTCTCGTCTTCAAAGGTGCAAAATTTTAAATTTGGTAGTAATCCCTTAGTGATAAGAGTATAAGAGGACCTCTTTGCCTTCTTGCTTATTGTTGGCTTCTCTTTCACTAGCACTATGACGATTTCATCACTGGATCCTCACAGTGACCCCTATCACCACCAAAAGCTAACAATTTTTAAAATAGCTCATTTCTAGCCCATCCTGAAAATTTCATCAAAATCCGTCCAGAACGTTTTGAGTTATTTTGCTAACAGACAGACAGACAGATAAATAAATAACGCCCCTAAAAACATAAGTTCCTTATAATTATGACCACCGGAGCTTCGCAGCCGGATCTCATGATTGCAAGTCGAACTCCTTTCCTGCTGTGATAAACAACTTGTCAAGTATGACTTCAAATGACATTTGACGTTAAATAACATGGCATATTTTTGTAGCAAACTCACTATTGAGCTAAGCTGATTCCCATTAGGGACTCTATCAGGAAGTGAGCTCTTTATGAGAGTGGGCTCCCGTTACCCTCTCTCACCAATGGTACTTTAGTGGGATCGCGGACTCAAACTCGTAACCTCTGGCCTGCAAGATTGTTGTCATATCCACTATACCAGGGTGGCTCAACTTGACATTATGTGACATGATTTGATGTGACATGACATGACATGACAAAGTTTAGCATGACTAGACATCACGAAAAATATAAGTGCAGTTCTGCATAATACAGCATAACACAACAGACATACCATTTGTATCATACATTGTGACATAATGTGAACATATACTAAGCCTTGGCATTGATTTCACGTCAATACAGGCCTATTTTAAAAGACGTCATTTTCAAAACTTATATGACATTAAATGCTACAATTTTAAACATCAAGTAAATCGACATGTAACATCAACCAAGACATTGTATAAATGAAAATAAGACATTCTTGAAAGCAACAAAGGTTTACATTACCAGGGAGAAATAGTTGCCACGGTAACATCAGGGCTAACGTAGCTACCATTTACTTTAGTTGTTGATGTCAATGCTTTTAAGCCTAGATACAGAAAAAGAAAGAAAAAGTGACAGAAAAAAGGGATGGGAGAGAAAATCAATTGTAGGTTAGGGCTTATTGATTAACTCGCAAAAATGCTAAGCGACCACAGTTCTACCCTTGACCTTAAGTGTCTTGTCGTCCGTCAAAACACTAGAGAAAACCACCAACGACTGAGAACCGAGAGATTACCTATCCACTATAGAGATTCTTGACTTTCACTTGACTCAGAGATTGACCTTCATTGACACCTTATTCTTCCGTGCATTTATTATATAGTTTTTCCCATATTGCCTTGCCCTTATTCTTTGTCCTCTCTGCATCTATTTCTGCAGTTCTTATTGTCCTTTGTCTCTATTCTGATTGTTTCTCTCTGTGCTCATTTTGTCTTTGGGTCTCCTTCCCTTTAAACACACATGTATACATATTTCTTGAGATACTACATATATCTGACGCTGATGAAGGCTTAAGCCGAAACGCAGAAAATATAAATGAATTTACCCTTACCCGCCACTAGATTTCTTCTCGTGATACTAAGGACTTTCGTCTTTCACCAAACCTTTGTGCCGTGATGACACGGAGGTCTGAGTGTTAACTTTTGAGTCTGAGAATTGCAAGCTTCCGGCATGGTCGGCTCAATTGTTTGAGTTTAATAGGGTTTCGTAAAGACAGCTTAGACTAACACCTATAGGCAATAGATTTGCTCCAGCATACGCTAACATATTTATTCACTACATAGAAAGTCGTATGCTACAAAATAGTAAGGTAGCCCCAATGACCTGGTTCCGTTACATAGATAATATATTCTTCCTTTGGACAGACAGCAAGGAATCTCTTGAGGACTTTCTTGCTTACATTAACTCCTTTCATCCGACCATTAAGTTGACTGCTGACTGATATCAATTTTGTAGACGTGACAATACGAAAACAAGACAAATTAGTGGCAACTGACATATTTTGCAAAGGGACAGATACACGTATGGGGTATTTCATGTCTATTTAAGTGAAGGTTCTAGTGCTTTATACCTGTCTTCCAAACATTTCCCGTTGGAGTCTTTTGTACATCGAGTTGCAGCAAACCGTAATCAGGTATGGCCACACATGCGCTGTTAGGTGAAATAAGAGGTCAAAGGTGAGAGGTGAAAGATCAAATGTATCTAGAAAGGAGATAAAGTATGATCTTTAAGATCAATACATGATTTTGGTTTGCATAAGAATGAGGCAAAATTGACCTAACTGCTTTGGACATTACGGCTGAAGCTATTAGCGAACTCCCGTTAATGAAAATGGAATCAGAAATCAGAAATTGTGTTGTATATTATTTTAGAATAACATGGGAAACATATAGTCTGTTAAATTACACAAAGTGAATAGTACTCTTTTATTTTACAATTTCACACGAGTGAATTTTGTTTTACGGAGTAGCATACCACGTCTAGTGGGCTAATGGCCGGGTGGTTAGAGTACTTGCGCAATGATCAGGAGGTTCCGTGTTCGAATCTATCTCGTGGCACTTTTGGCAAGTGTCTGAGAACCATATGCCAAGGGTGAATCCAAGCCATGTGAGGGGAGGTGGGTACGATGAAACTGTTAGAAGCCGTCGGATGACTGAGCTAGCACAATACCACGACACATCGTGGTTGAGATCATGGATGTCCAGTCTTGTTCAACTAATTGTTCAGATCATCATCATCATCATCATCATCATTATTATTATTATTATTATTATTATCATCATTATTATTACACCACGACTACTCTTTATATTTCATTCTTTGACCTAAAGTAAAGAGATTGGTTAAATGATAACTTTACTTTTGTTCTTTTCACACGGTCATCATATCTAATTCTATCTAAAACTAGTGCATGGGACGATAAATGGGTACCTTGTAAGCACATAGCACATGCCGTATAACCTTGTGTCCTAAAGAAGTACTCCTACTAACAAGAGTAGACAATTAGGCTGAATAACTAATACTCTGGACCTTTCCTAGCCATTTAGCACATTAGGAAAGGCGTCAAATGTGTAGAAAAAAGACCCAAAATTCAATCTCCTGTGATCAGTTTTATCAAATTGCTTCTGTTGTTTGCACATTCTAACTACTTCAATTTGTATCTTCTGCATGTGGCGATAAATGGATATATTGTGAAAATGTGAACTAAGATAGGATGCTTTGTAATGATCTACTAACACTTCCACAATAAAGTCTTCCCATCCTTTAAACATTGCTAAACATGTGATCGAGGAAATGGAATGAAATACGATGTTGTATATCGAGCTAGAAACATTGATGCCAATTCTGAATGATACTACTAATCATCGATAAAAACGAACAGACATGCAACGAACTATTGGGAAAAACATCTAAAAATTTTGTACAAGAAAATATAACGTGTAATACTTTGTTTATGAACCTAATTGATGTTTTTGTCCTACAAAAATTGTTAACAGGTTTTGCATGACCGAATATACATTATATATATCATTGACTAACATGTTGTTTGGAAAGGTGGAGTGAAGTAATATGATATTTGATGATATGTCAGTATTTTGTCTTATTTGAAAGTTGGTAACATATTTTTTTGCATGTAGTACTCAGGGACTGCGGAGCTTATTAAAAACATAGTGAGCTGACACGGTCTTGACAGCAACTCACCATAGAAAATGCGTCTGTTAAGAACATGATTTGTTGCATTCGCGTCAAAAACACTGGAAACCCGCATAACACGTGTTGGCCCTTGACACTTCAATAGGCGCCAATGAGCTGAAATCCTCAAATTTGGAAGAGGTATATGTTCAAATATATTTTATTAATAAAATTGTCATTAATTTTTTATCAATGATATCATTAACAGTATTATTATCAATAATTATTTATCCGATAATAGTGGGAGCCACAGCCCCCAGCCTTCCGTTTCCACGGTTCCTGGTATAACGTATGTGAGATCTATAATGATCTGCGAAATCTATTTAGCATTTGTATAAGGATCACTGATGATGTATTTAGCGTTTGTATTAGGATCACTGATGATGCATTTAGCATTTGAATAAGGATCACTTGTGATGTATTTAGCATTTGTATAAGGAGCACTGATGATGTATTTAGCATTTGTATAAGGAGCACTGATGATGTATTTAGCATTTGTATAAGGATCACTGATGATGACAAGAATGACGATCTTATATATTAGGCCAGAAAACATACCTGAAAGGTGTCCCCTCTGCAGGTCTGTAGTAATAGCTATACTCTACATGCTTAACACGCTTCTGTAACATGAAGGACAGTAGACATTATCAGTTGCATTCTAAGGATTGCATTATTAAGACACGATGTTATAAAAAAACTAAAAGCTTTCTGTGCCTGGCACACTTCAGAGTTTGATCCTTCAAAGCCAGAAACCCAGTGTCATATAGACAGAAAGATTTCTTTCACTTCAGATTTATCAATATTCCTTAGTTAGATATCATAAAACTGGATGCACAGTCCTTATGAGACTTGATTCTTTTTGGTAAACCAGGTCTGACACTAGTTGCAAATAGAATGATAATGGAAAGAACGATTAACTTTATTAAGACAACGAAGAGATCCAAATGATGCATAATTGCTTTAAGACGTGCCTCTGATGTAAGCAAAGCAGTACCTCTTCCCTAATCGTGTATTGTAGTTGTTATATAGAATCTCTGTCTTGTCTTTGATGATAAGTGATATATGCTAAATTGTTAATGTCTTTATCGTCACAGTGCACGTACAAGACAAAGTGTCCTGCACTTGCTTTCTCCAAAAGTTAATCAATTTTGACATATATCATTGCCGGAAATCCAATGCAAGACAAAGATTAGCGTTTTGGTCTTTGCTTTTATTTGTCTCATTTATAACATTTCCACGATAAAAGGCACAGTAGTTACATTTTTTGTGATTCTCTTGTTGTTTTTAATTTATCATAAAACCCCAACAAATTTAGCATAAAAACCCAACAAATTTATCATCTGAGATTTTTCAAATGCCAACATAATTTAGCTGTGCTCTTCTTCAAGGGTTTGCAGCGTGAGATCTTTTAAAAATTGTGCTGACTTTTGCTCTCCATTCTTTCTGATGACTCATACCAGAGTGTCAGACTAGAAAAGAATTTTAGTATCTCTGGCTACATATCGTTTCAATGAAACTTTCAGGTTTTGTACCAGCCCTTTTAAGCTTGGATCTAAATAATACTATCTAATAAAGGCCATCATCATCACCAATAGCTATTTTATAGAAAACTGCGTTTATAAATGTCATTTTGTTGTTATTTTTAACCAGTATGATTGGAATTCCATGGCATTGCCTGAGGGATGACCACGTTGTAATAACAATGATACTATAGAAAACCTGACAGATATGAACTTTGTCACAATGGTCAATTTTCTATCTTTACAACTCTACATTACACATGGCCATCTTATCTTTATCTATCTGGACCTAATAAACGCATACTACAACTTATATCTGCAATAATATCAATTCGATCAACCAATTGTCGACAGTGACAAAATAGAGATGCGGCATTTATTAGAAAAAGTTCCTTTTGTTACTCCCGAAATCATTTGAAAACCTTATCAACCTAATATTATAAGCCAAATCGTAACTTTCTGCTAAGAGACAGACGAAATTACAGGCAGACAAACCATTTGAAACAAACAAACAAACAAAACGCTAAACATAACTTGAGGGGATGGTGATACATGTGGTATAGTACAATTTAGTATCTATAGTATAGTACAATGCAATAGGATCTAAAATGCGACATCATATTTACCTCTGATCGTGAAATCCGTGACATCTGAAATGTTATATTGCCAACTTTTCTGTCAATTAACAAGCGTTTGAGCTATATAAATTAAGCAAAGATTAAATGGTTATAAAGCAAAGAAGGGGAACTGCTTAAGTGTTTTTAGAAAACGTATGAGGTAAATCTTGTAGATAAGTTTTACGTTTAAGAAGTAGCTTAATGTAAGGCATGGTAGATGTGTATTATATATTTTAGGAGGTAGTAATTAGACACTTTGATGGATGACTGTGGTCAGATTTCATTTTGAATGCTTAAAGGACTATAGCTATCTATTAATGAGGGAAAAATTTGGAGAAAACGTTCATGGTGATAATTCCAAAAAAACCCTCAAAACATATTCTAGTTTATAATCCAAAAGTATGCTTCACAGTGTGTCATGTAATAATGAAGTTTATAGGACTATGACTATATAAGCAGGTGTAAGTTATACATATTTCAATTACTTATAGTTGCAACACAGCCGCATGTTATATATTAAAACATGACAGTACTGTACAGCACAATATAGTAAAGTATAGTATCAAATTGTCTAGAAAAGAAAAGTGTAGTACTCAATGCATTTTCAAGGACTACGACTTATGAGAATATAGGGTGTCGCAAATTGTACATACGTTTATTACATATAGAATAGTACTGCATTTCTTTGTAAGCTAAGGTTTTCATAAGTAATATGTAATTGCATTATCTGGTACTGTATAGTATAGTACAATATAGTACATTATAATATACTATAAAATAGTTTAATATAGTATTGTATGTTATATTTTAGCTTAGCATTATAGTATAATATGAAAATGGGTTGTGTACAATAGTATTGTTTAATATATTTTAAGATGGTATGATATAGTATAGAAATCAGCTTAGTTTGTAAAATTAAATTATAGCGAATTGCCGCATGCATTAGCAGAGCACAGTATCATAATGTATAGCATTGTATTGTATCTATAGTATGGTATTGTATATTTTAGCACTAATTAGTATGGTACAGTAACGTGTAGTATGGAGCAAAATAAACTGATGAATATGAGATTAGCATTATATGGAAAACAAGAGTTTAGAGAAAATTACGTTATCCGAAAATAATTCTTCAAGAATTTAAAACTGAATTAAGCAGGGAAAAAATGTGATTTTTAGTGAAGTGATATTTGCACATAAGATTATATACAAAATTTGCAAAATTGCAGTTTATCAAAAGTATGTTTATATGGATTTTGTGTGCTTACATTTTATTTAATGTTTTGATTTTAATATTTTTTTGACTGTCACCTTACTGCTCGTATATGTACTTTAGTGTTTAGTTCTTGAACTGTATATATATTTGAGTTTAGATATTGTGTAAAGTGATAAATGATAATTGCAAATAGATCATGTGTACTTTATATTGTGGTTTATAAGTTGGTACAGTTATATGCTTCAATGATGCTGAGTTTATAAGCTATTGCTGTTTTGCTAAGATTTGAACTTGTAAACATATACTTGACATAATGCTAGACTTACGTGAACGTTGTACTAAAATACCAAAGCGTGAGATCGTGATATCACTTGTAATTGATAGTGCACTGAATAGTAGGAACAAGACGGGGTTAAACCTTTTTAAACCTGATGCCCTTTGGGGAGGTGAAATTCCATGTGAACGACCATGAAAACTGGAAGCAATTAACGGGCAAATAAGCATAAAGCTTCATAAACGAGAGAGACTTTAAGAACATGAGTATATCAACATAAATGCACTTATTTGTGAAAGCAATAAAATCAGGAAGCACTACAGCGTGAAAGCCTGTAGGTGTGAAGTGTGAAGAGCAAGGAACAGCAGTCCATGCAGGTGCTATTCTTTGAGCACACAAACGCTTGAATGCACAAATGTGGAGGTGTAAGTGCGAGAACGTGTGCGTCTGATGTGTGAGTGTGGGAGGGCAGAGAAAAAACAATGAAAGCATGCGAACATGTTATCTTTTAAGTGCATGACAATGAGATACCAAATTCAATAAAAGTATTGGACTTCGACAAAAAAGATTGTAAAACGTAAGGATAAGCGAGCTTAAAAGCTATGTAGACACGACTATAAGGAATGAAAAACATAGCGTTGAAGAAATAAAGGGTTAAAACGCAATGGTTCGAAAGCATGAATGCGTTAAAGTGTGAAACTGTCCAAGCGTATGATGAAATGGTGAAATCCTGAAAGCATACTCAGTGAAAGCGCGAAACTGTGAAAGCATAAACAAGTAAAAGTGTGAAACTTTGTAAGTGTAAGTGAGTTATAACGTGAAACTTTGAACGTGCAAACGAGTGAAACTGTGAAACTGTGAAATTGTAAAACGAGTTATAGTATGACACTGTGAAAGTGTAAATGAATGAAAGTGCAAAGCTGTGAAAGCATAAGCGAGTGAAAGCGTGAAACTGTAGAAGTGTAAACAGTAAAAGTGTAAACTGTGAAGGCTAAAATTGTAAACACTCCAAGCAAAATAGCAATTAAGTAAGCGTATGAATGTAAGTATGAGCCAACGGAAGCGTCAAATACGAGGTAAAGGAGCATGAGAGTGTACGTGAAAAATGGAGGATATGAAAAGCATGGATGCATGGAAGTATAAAAGCCCATCAGGCCTGAAATCCTGCAAATACGAGACCATGAATGGAAGAGAAGTACATCTCTTATTACTTTACTTTTCGTGTCAATGCTTAAAAGAGCCACAGCCTTTTATGAAAGTGTTAAGAAATAACTACAAGAATAAACAAGACCGTGCTTACTGTGGTGAGGTAAATTTATCAGTTTTGTAGTGGGATGCGTACGATAGGTGCATAGGCAACATGAATTATATTATTTTTTAAAAAGTAGCAGGCTGTATTGTAGCTGTTTGCAAGATAAAAAGTGATTAATTTAAAGTACGGAAGTGTAAATGAAAATGGGCCGTCCCTCATTCATGCATGCATCAATATAATGTGTATTCAGTTGCTAGATTGGATGAACTGCAAAATATGCTGGCAATATTATGAGAAACCAGTCCATCACTCCTCAAGCATTCATACATGTTTGATTTTTTGTCGATTGCTGTATTGGAAATACATGTGTCAACTGAAGATAAAAATATTATAGGATTGTAGTTCAGCACTTCTCAGGCATTCATGCATGGTACGTTTGCTGTGTTATTGGAAAGAGGATTCACAAACCAATGCCACAACCTGGATTGGTTAAATATTTATTCAAATTATGCTTGTTATGTATTTTGCAAACTCTTCAATGTATTCCTCGGAGAGTTGTAGAATGCATTAGCTATGAAGTAGTTGCTTTTAAAACCATTTTGATTGACATAACATAGAACGTATTTAAACAAATATTTAATAAAACAATACAAATTTGCCATCGATACTTATTTTGTGGTCATAAGATAAAGGAAATGAAACTCCTTGAACGTAAGCCTAAATTTGACCATGTACTGAATGTTTGTAACGTGGTATCCATTTTACGTTTAACTTCGTGATGATTATGTTGTAAATTTATTAATATATACTGAAGGATTTGATTATGTTTGAATACAAAACGTAATAGTCAGAGGATGCCGAACATCCACCAAAGCAAAAGGGCGTCCCGCAGTAATAAATAATGCACATCTTATAATGTGTTATATTAGGCACAATTGACTACGAACGAAAATCTCAAAATGAAATGTCGACTATCATGACGACTGTCTGGATAACTCTTAAAAGTTAATTGGTTCTCCCATGGAGCAAAACACGGTTGTGGAAAATTTTAGGACAGCACAACCGTGTTTTATCGTGTTAAGTTGCTAACAGACTTTCAAAGAAACAGCAAAGAAAGAAATACCTCCTTGGCCAAAGTAACATAAACTGTTTTTTGTTGAAACTTTGGAATTAAATAAATTTAAATGTCAACTATCTTAATCGTTTGGTGACTAGGATTTAGAATCCATGGTTTCGAAGTTAGCTCCAATTTCTTGCTATGCTACCCAATGGTAGCAATTGATATGTCAAAAGATAAGAGACTTCAAATTGATCACGCATCTACTGAGTTAAATATAAAATATGATTGCTACCAATCATCGCATATATTCAATATATAATCCTGACAAACACACGTATGCATTCATACAAATAACTAATGATAAGTAAATTACAACTGCATCGAAAGGCAACCGAGGAGAACTGAGCTCGCATCTCTTAGGCCCAAAGGTAACAATGAAACCAAAGTGGCATTCCAGCACAAATGTTTGGTGATGAACATTTCAAATTATTGGTTCAACGAGTCGTGACTCTGATTCCGCACTATGCTTTGATAAAGGCATCTTAAACCTATCCAAATAATTTCTTGGTTTCGCATTTTTATTACTGTTTTTACAAACATAACAGCAAATGGCAAATTTGTATTGTTTAACACCATATAGCACCTTTTTGCACCATATATCACTTTTGAGATATCTTACCCTTAACACTCCAGTGTTGTTTGGGCTGACCAGAAGAGTATCATTGTAACGAATAAACTAAAAAGGCATTTAGATAGAACAGTCATTATCTTTCGTTGAGTAACAATATCGATACAATGCAAATACTAAGATACTAACGGTCACCTGTAGAAGATGCATGAAGTTTGTATGAGGAGATAGTTATGTTGCCATCACAATTTAAATGTGACAGCGTGACTCGGAGCAAACGTAACGAAATACTAGGTAAGGTACGGAATAGATTAATGAAATTGGAACATATCAAGTGACAACCATAAACCTATCACTAAAATATGTCACAATAGACACTCAAATGTAACATTGAGGAATTCATGAAAATTATTGAGACTATCTTAGAAAATGGGAGATAGGTAAGTGTTATCTAACTGGTTTGGAAGCATCTAGCTACATTCTGTGACATACGAATGTGATCATTAAACACAGGTATCTACCAAGACCACAAAAATCGACCAGAATCCAAAAGAGATCAACAAACAGCTAACTACAACCAGCGTCATCCAAGAGCATTCACTGAGACTAACAAAAATCATGGCATCCACTGGTTTGTATTGACAGTGATTGGCGTTTGCCAAATTCTACCATCGTATGGTAGTCACCACTGCAACCTTATCCACTTTTAAGAAAATGCAATAGTTAATGGAAGTTTAAAAGAACACCATCATATCCACAACATTGTAAAGTGGTACAGAAGTTGCTATTGTTGCTGGGTTAGTGATATTAAGAGAAAATAGTTAAGATTACAATCTGACGGATAATTTACTTCAATCAAAGGAGTTACAGATTAATAGATGTGGTACGCCTGACCACCGACAAAGAAAGTTAGTGATTAGTTTGATCAGAAAGACCTTGCCTAGCACCATGTAAAAAACATAATAACATACTGTGTTAGCAAGATTCAGGCTTAAAGAGATCCAATATCAGCTTAGAGAGCGCATAGAGGCAATGGAGGAGTTAGTAGTAAGACCAGCAAATATTTGAGACGATAAGAAACT
>JANTCA010000629.1:0-17373 GCA_024741275.1 Chironex yamaguchii
CCATCCATCCTTGCATCCATCCATCCATCCATCCATTATGCTGATAGTTTATCCTGTATAAATATACGTATTATTATTATTATTATTATTATTATTATTATTATTATTATTATTATTATTATCCATCCATCCATCCGTACACGTGTACATCCATCTATCCAACCATTTGTCCATCCATCCATTTATTCATCTATTTGTCCCTCCATCCATCCATCTATCCATCCAACCATTCTAGTCTAGCCAGCTAGTCAGCCAACCAGACAGTCAGTTGTTTTGTAAAACCTCGTATTTTTGCCTTGTGCTTAACAGTTACTGATTATACGAAATTGCATTTGAAGGTATTTTCATATCACCGTAGTTGTCTGCTCGAGAAAACAATACGCATTTCACGGTGAATAATGTTCATTTTAATGAGAAACACCTTTCTCCTGGTTCCAAGTAAGTAGTGTGCTTGTAAGTCATTTAGACGCATGTTTGTCTCTTGTGATGCCTTTTGGATACAGTTATGTGTGGCTATCTATTTTGTTTGACATTTCAGTTAGTATTCCAGTACATTTTAAGTTCCCCAGTTACACCGACGAACTACGATACGTTTCGTCTGCGAAGGAAATGTTCGTATGAAAAGGGAGTTGACGTCTTCAAATTTGCAAACGCTTTTGGGGTTATTATGCCTTTATATGATTATTGTTTTAATATACGTGTGTGTCGTACAGTACATAAAGAAATTGTATAGATAGCTGCCTCAACTGGAGTACAGGTCAATACTTTTCTGGCCCCAAATGTTTGAATTTATTGCCATTTGCTTTGGTCTCAGTATTGTTGGCGTATATAACAAACGTTTGTACTGGCCATTGGTTAATTAAAAGTATTCGGTATGAAGGTACACTATCTTTACTTCTCGATATGAACTTCATGATTTGTTTCGAACAAGAAAAATGAGCTACAGAGATTAAGGGAACAAAGCCGAGTAAGCGGTCTTCCTAAGTATTTAAAAAGATAGACACATACAGTATGTGAACATTAGACGAAATGGAAGTGAAGTCGCATTAAATGTCATGAATTCGTCACATCACAGATAAAGTATGAGTTCAAGCTAGCAAAGCAATTACAGCTCAGTTTATGAGGCTCATACTGCTGTATGGTTGGTCATACTGGTTATTTGAAATGGCCCTTATGACTTACGTACGTTATCATTTGGACCTTGATACTGTTAAAGGAAATTACAATGTTATGTGTACTGTAGTTACGTAAGATTATGTTAGCTGATGGTGATAACAGGAGAAATTTGTTTCCTTTTCGTAGTAGCAGTTTGCAGCCGATCAGCCCTCCCAGGCATCGGGTACGTTGCACTCTTCTATTTGCTTTTATTTATTTTCGTTCTTTTGTTCCTGGCTGTATTCCCGTATGATTACATGGTCCACCTTTCGGTGACAAAGTCAACACGAAAACTGTTCCGTCTGTTTCGTTGGGCGCACGTCTTCCGCGATTCTAATCATCCAGCCATCCATCTCTTGCTTTGTCAATTTTGGCGTAGACGATGCGCCTCGCATACCGTTGACGCTCTAGTATTCGAATCCAACATTTGACTCATAGGACCGAAAATTCTCCAACCAGTGTGTCGTGCCATCCATCGCCAGAGACCCTCAGCGTTTGCTGACTTTCTACTTACGTCGTTGTCAGGCAGGCGGCGCATAAAGTGATCGAGTTTTGCTCACCATCTTTCCATAGAGTTGCTGTATTCCAATCACAGCGGTGATTGAGGATATTGTATATTCCAGTGTGAACTATTAATGCACAATGCCAAGGTAGATTGTGAGGATAGATTGAAATTATACATCATGCCCCGAGTGTGTTTATATCTACCGCAAATGCCACATATCTATAACTACAATTGTTGTTAAACATATAGACATGAAGATCCATAAGATAGTGTTAATCGATTTACTGTGTGAAAACAAACATCTGTTTACGTGTCTGAAAGACAGAGGTCCCGGGCCACGACGGGCCGGCAAGAAATAAAGCATGAAATTAGTCCTGATTTGTTATGCTGAAAAACCTTGGTTTGCTGTTTCTCTGTTAGAAGCTCGATTTAATTGGTGAGATTTAGTAGGGCATTTTGGTCTAAAAGTTAAATTTTCTATCGTGTGTAGAGACGTTTTTATAGAAAGACGTGGCTCAAGAACAGAGCGGCTTGGTCTAAAAATTTTCCCGAACGGGCCCCTTCGGAGCCCAACCCTGGGGCCCAGGCCGTCTCTGGACGGCCCTGTATGTTTCTGATTTGTGATTAATTTGTTTGAATATATATGCCTAAACATCTTCGTTTAGGCGCATCTCCATTAGTTGAATTTTGAAACGATCGTCCTAGAAATTTTTCACATTATTTAACATTAGATTTTTTAAGCTGTGTCTCTGGGTTGTTCCTGTAATCTGATTTCATCTGGATGATTGCAAAGTGCATGACGAAAAGTTAGAGCTTTTTAACCTGTGTGATGAAAATCGTCGCAAATGTCGTCTAGTAGAGAAGCACCTTTAAGAAACCCGTAAAACATCGTCTGTCTGATTAATTGACTTAAAATTAAGCATTAAGTTAGCTCTTTGTGTATGTGTCATGTGCGTTTTTTTGTTTGTTTTTTTTTATTATGCGTTTATTATTTGACCGGATTAAGTGGTATTTGATGACGGTTTCTCTCTTTCAGTTAAAAATGAAATCCTCAGGTGACTGGACAAGGAATATACTCGGTGATATCACAGTGATGAATGCTGATGAGGTGTGCAATTATTTCAATATGCTAACAACTCGTTTCAATTTAGAAATTCTCAGGTCACTGTATCATTACATTTACTTGTTATTAAATAATGTGATATATTAATGGTAAGTCCTGTTCAGTTAGGAAGAAGACATTCATCATTTATTTATCGTACTTGGTTGTTTCGATGCCTGTAACAATAAAGTTAGATATGTAGCAATGGTGTTTACAACAATACAGCAACTGCTTGCAGTATCTTCTAGTGTTCGTAATCGGCGGGGCAAGAGCGGGTCGGATCGGGGCAAGATTTTTTGGATGACGGGGTCGGGTCGACCCGACACTTGATCACCAAATTAGGTTTAGGAAACTAAATGTGAAAGTTTTAATTCCGTACTTTGCTATTTATTTTGCAAGTGCCCTGATTGCGTGAAGTTTCATTGCCGTTGGATTCACCCGATCAGATAGATAAAGCCGTCCCATTCCTCAAACTTTATTCAATCCCGCGTGCCAAGAGCTCCTATGCGGGCAAAATAAACACATGATTTTGTTAATAGATATCTATCATGGGTCGTGTTCCGGTCGCAAACGTACCCAATCGTATCTCAAATTTGCCGTAATTTATATTCCTAAATAAGAGTGATCGCTGTGTTATTGTTGTGTTAGTACTGATTTGCAATAACCGTATTGTCTTTGTTCCACAGTGATTCCTAATTGATCCGTATATCTAATCAGTTTTAAAGCAGCATGTATATGCTGAGGAGAGAGTAGAAGTCTAAAAGCGTGTTAACTTGACGATTGCTTTAAAGTTACTGAAAGTTTGTTCTTCAGAAAAAATGTTCTTCAGCTGGAAATTTTTTAGGTTTCAAGTTTGATGAGTCGGGTCGGGTCAGGACAAGGAAAAATGAGCCGAATCTGAACTCTAGTATCTACAATATTTCATCTGATTGTACCTTGTATCGAAGAGTAGTTTCTGTTTTCTGGTCAGATGCACATTGGCTTGGTCGTTTCAAGTATTTCCTTTTATCCTATGCAGCGAAGCTAGAATTTAGTAGTATTTCGTAGAAAAACATTTTCAGACTTCGAAAATAGAGCCAAAGAGGTAAAGAGTTAAACGACACCATATTTTTAATGCTTGACGATTTCATTTTTTCATACTTTCTAGATGCGAGAGCTTAACAAAGTTATGAGAGCTGAAATGCGTGCCCCTTTGCTGGTAGGCCGTGGAAGGCAACGACCACAATTGGTATGTGAGACATTTTTCAACGAAATTGGAATAATTAGGGATTTGTAATACACTGAATTTGTTTGTCATATGATTATACTCATTGAGAATCTTTGTTTAGATTTTTAAACTAGAATCCGGTCACGCAGAGTTGGAAACCAAGAACAATGCTATATCCCTGTGTGCATTCTGTTCAGTATACGCCGGGGATATCCGGCGTAGACTATGCCTTTTCCTCGGCGTACTGGCGCAAATTTTTTTTAGCTTTGGCGTACAGGGATAGGAGAGCAACAAGTCAGCGCATCGTTTTTGGTTTTTTATCGACCAAAATGTTTGCATTGCTCCCGATTCCAGCCAATATCTGAAACAAATAAAAGTTGGCAGCACTTTTTATCGATAATTTTTTTGTAAACTCTGCGTGAAGGCAAAAGTGTTTAAGTGAGTTTTGGCGATGACGAGTATAAGGCCTACTTTAGTGAGGCACTTATTGGTCGAGACGTAAACATATATTTGTGGTGGAGTAACAACAAAGACTGATTTTCTCGACTCAACAAATTAGCAAGAAAGATGTCAAAGAGATAGAGAGATGGCATCTCCATCAGCTATTATTGCTAGTGAACGGCTGTTTAGTATGGCTGGAAAAGTAGCGACAAATGTACGTAATCGGGTTAAACCCGAAAAGGTAGAAGAACTCTTGTTCATCAGAGGAAACGCTGAACTGTGGCATTTTCGATACTGACTGAGTGAATGTATGCGTTATCTCTGATTCTGTGAATCACAGGCTCGGAATCGTAACTCATGTGCCTGCCTTTATATAGAATTATGTTACAATGAAAGTAAAATATACTTGTGATAACTTGTAGTTGAGAGTACTTGAAACTGCTGCTAATTTGAAGTATTAATCATTGCTCTCGTGGGAATGCGAAATTGGCCGATATTTTGAAATAATCGGCCGGTACCGATACCGATTATTAGGGCCGACTATCGGCCTATAATCGGTACATCCCTACTGAGAATACAAGAATGAACCAGGTATTTGAAACCAGACTAAACGTGTCGTTACCATGAGAGAATGTGCTTACTCTTGTTTGACCTAAATGAGCTAATAAACAAAGAAGTTTTATTCGATTCTGGTAATATGTTATGTTATGCCAACACGTGTAAAATGCTGGCATACTGTTGCAATCGAAAGAACATGTTAACTGCGATTTTTGGTCTAATCTTTCCACAGGGATACGGTGGATCAGGTTCTAACCTAAGTCAGAGGTAATTTTTGTGTTTTCATTACACTATTTGACCTCTATCACTGACGTTGCGACAGGTTGTTGGCGCTTTACCCGATAGCGCAGGGTGAGTGGCCGAATGGTTAGACCGCTTGCACTCTGATATATCATATATAATATGACATATGATATATTATAGGATATGATGTAATATATGCGATGTGATATATTATTTGATATATGTTATGGTACATATGATACTTATATGATATGATACTTATATGATATGATGTGATGTGATGTGATATGATATGATATGATATGATATGATATGATATGATATGATATGATATGATATGATATGATATGATATGATATATGATATGATATGATATGATATGATATGATATGATATGATGTGATAATGATAATGCTGAATGCATTTATGGTAAGTAATACCAGTGTATATGAAAGCAGTATGTTTGTATAGTATGTTCATGATTTACTTGTTTACCACAAAATCAAGATAAGATAAACAGTCGTCAGTCTACAGAATATTTCATTGTTAATGATAGGAAATGTGTTGTACGTAGGATATAATTTATTCTTGGTGTGACTTGACATCCAAATGCGCTCTAAATTTGTTTGGGTACCATTAAATTAGATTGGTTTCTTGTGGTGTTTTGTATTTGTTACTCATGTATACCCTGCTGTATTCATGTCCACAGGGAACATGGAATTCTTACAGAAGAACTTGAGGATGGAGGAGGGCCTGGTGAGCACTTGTACTCCATGTTCATCCTTATCGCCAATTTTTGCCACTTGTATTTATTGCCAATGTTGTTCCTACTATGCCAAATCGGACTGTTTAATTTAACGTGTTCATTAAAGACATAAAATGCTACCGCAATCGAAATGTTGTTTAACGTTGTGACTCTCTAGTACGTAGTATATGTACTGACTGTGATGGGTTTCATCCTGGACATTAACTTTTCCAAGTCAGTAGCTTACTCGAATGACATCGATTTGATCAGGACCTGAAAACAAACCTTCAAATGCTCTGTCTTCTAAATGGTCTGCCATAAAAACACTTAGACTTAAAACGTCTACCAAAGAAATGCTGTGCCTTTCAAATCGTTATCAATATTGTGAGTGGTGAAGATTTACAATTTGCATTGTCATTTAATCGATTTTAACGCTCTTCATGAAAGGAATAAGTTACCCAAGTTTGATAATGAAGGGAACTTTTAAATAGCCCTCAAACCTACTCATTAATAACTGTTTCCTGCCTTTATTTCTGTAATTGATTTAAGATGCAGTCGTCTTTTTTACTGTCCATTCCTGTAATACGACCCCTTGATTTTTATTTTAGTCAGTCAAATCATTTTGTCGCTTTACGAAACTCAGTTAAAAAACTTCTGCCTTGTGTTTTAATGTTCTTATAGTATAGTAAATTACTTGATATGACTGAAAACTACTTTGAGTTAAACTGCCAGTTATTTCTAAACATCTCTATGAACTTTGAAAACATTCCCAATAATCGTTTCTGTAGATGGAATAAGACTTCGGCACGATTTGGGGCAAGATACCAGGAGAGGTCGAAGTGGGACCCTAGACAGTCTGTCGAAAGTGCGTATTGCAAGCACGGAGAACAGACGAGGGAGCAATGAGGTAACGGATATGTTAAGAAATCGATTGGATAGCGGACAAGACATGAAAAGATCTCGGAACAGTGCTCTAGAAAGCCAGGCAAAGCCACGCGAAGTGGGAATGGAAAATGGGAAAGCGATGACGACCAAACCCAAGAGTCAGCTGGACACGGGTGATATTACAAAGCGATCTCGTAGTAACACAGTAGATAGTTTGTCAAAGCCGCGTTCAGGTACCGCAGAGAGCAAACCTAAAAGCAATGAAGGGTCTACTGGATCTAAAAAGCGACTTGAGCCTGGACAGGACGGTAAACGCTCTCGAAGTAGCACTTTGGACAGCTTGTCCAAACCTCGCTCAGGAACATCGGAAAGTAGGCCGAAAGTTAATGAAGGTCCACCTGGATCCAAGAGTCGTCTGTCTACGGGGCAAGATACAAAACGACCGAGAAGTAACACTGGCGACAGTTTATCAAAGGCGCGTGTAGGAACACCTGATAGTAAGCCCAAAACTAGCAGACCGTCAAACGGAGCCCCGAAAACACCAACTTTGCCTTTGAGACCGCTAAGTGCTTCCAAACCATCAAGACCCGTGACGCCAACACGAGTACCTAAGTCAAGACAGCGAACCAGAACTGCTAGCTCTACCTCCTCTGGTGATGTATCAAGCTCACCTGTCGCACCAGATCCCCATATTGAGGTAAGAAATGATTTGTTATTCAGCTCAATCTGATATCTTGAAGGTATTCGCAATGTTGTCTATTAACAGTTACCAATTTTGTGTATTGAGGATGGTATGAGTTAATAAATGTTTGTAAATTTAGTGTTTTTATGTTCTTTCCTTTTTGTAGTGAGTCTTGTCCACCTTGAATCAAATGACGTTCGTTTTTGCTTCTATATCTGATCACAGCATGACGTCATTGGTACGCTTTATGTGTCTCTCAATTTGTCATGAACACAACCACTTTATTTATGACAGTTGTAAGATACAGTCTACTGTGAAAGTCAATCGATGGAAACACTGAAGCGCAAGGCAACTTGCAGTTAGATAGCCACTTTTTGGAGGAAAAGTCGTTCAATATTTGGAGCAAATCCAACAATTTGCCTTAGGAGCCTTGCACTGTCATCGATTAGACCAGAACTTATGCTCATATCTTCAGCGACATTTTTTTATCATTTCTGCTTTATTTCTGCAAATAATCACTAGACATTCTTTGTTTGACCCAACAATTCTCATACCTTATTTTTAATGTCTGCTTGCTGTTAATCGTACCTTTACCTGGGATTGTAGCATTTTATTATATATTACATACATTGCTATTGACTCATTTGTCTCCACGTTCGGTCCCACTTCTCTTTCCTTAAACTTTTGCCTTTAATTCACTGTACACTGTCACCTGACAAAAGACCTTAATTAAAACGTTCGTACATCGGTTGTTATCCGTCTCAAATGGCGGTGAAATTACAAATCTCATTGTATACAATCCCATCTTAAAGCCTTGCTACAAATGAGACTTCACTTGCTAACGTTATAATTGATACATATTAAGGCAAGACAACTTTTCGAATACTAAAGATGTAGTGTACAAATAACAATTTTAGAAATGACTGGTCGAAACATGTGGTTTGAACCTTCCTTTTTTACGGGTTTATCTCAAAAGTGACCTGCAATTTGTCATTGGTGGCATATTCCTGGTGTAATACGTTACACTTAACAGCTTAAAGCAAACAGCAGAAATTAGAAGACAACCATTTCGCTGGCCATTTTTTGTCACGAGCATGCCTTTCTTACTTTTGAATCTTAAGCTATTGAGGTGTATTGACTGTTATAAAACATAATTTTTCAAATTTGACGTGCTAAATGTTTTATGTCAGAGTTCAGGCTCGATTAGGACATATTCGATGTACAGTCAACTTTGCATGTATCGAATCCGTCGGGAGGATGTTCGAAGTCGGAGCTTAAATTTGAGGAGGGCACGTAACAAACTTACCCTTAAATTCTTCTGCGCATGTCTAGTGCTGAAATGTAGTCTCCAAAGACCGAAAGGTACCTTAATCACATACACACATCAGTTTTATTTTGAATTGTAGAATGCGACTGTTTAACACAGGTCCTTGCGGCTTGCGACGAGGACCACTGAGAGAAAGATCTGGTTGATGATACAAATACGCTACTAACTTAATACATTAAAAAATACTGTGAAGTTGTAAAATAATTTTACTAGAAGAGAATGCTTTTGCCGTCATTCACTCAGCCTAAACGCATGCAGCGCCACTGATCCTCCGTCGCATACAATACTATGCTATTTGGCATTGTCGCTTTAAACATTCCCTCACCTTTTCCCTGATCCAGCCTAGCACAGCAGCGGCGACGCTAGAATCTGAAGCAAGCCTTGATCAAGATGTAAGATGAGTACAGTTTATTGTTGTTAATCAGTTGGTTAGCTTTTATTAAGGTTTCAGTATCTACAGGGTGTTGTGTATATGAAGAATCTGGTAAGTGATTCAGTCATTTACATAGTAGCCAACATTGTTGACAAGACATGAATAATTACTATCATATCTCACACTCAAGTGCTGTAGCGATTATGACACGATTGAAGGTTATTTTTAATAGTACTTTCCTGCCACACGCTGTAATTCCCTGAGGAGCTCTTGCTTTACTGTTAAGTTGTGAAGGATAACTCATGTGCCATCAAATGGTGCATTGAGAGCGTTGTGCATCCAAGCTTTGCAAGTTTGTTTAGAAATGTCCTTACGTTTAAGAGTAAACTGTCAATTCTTGTTTATTAGACTCTGTATTTGTATCAGAAGCTTAGGGTATGACAAAGCACGTCCCTTACAACGAACAAGCATAATTTGGCAATCAACAATTTAACATACCCCAATTGGCTTCTCTTACATGCGTGTTTATTGAAGTTGTCTCTTAGATTCATTGTGCTCAAGGACAGTGTGCTCTTTAAGGACAGGGTGAATTGGCCATAACGGGGTCATCTTATTATTGGAAGTTCAGTGACGCATGATCTTGTCTTTCCTTTCTGTAGTTTGTAGTTAGTGTTGATCGGGGAACCCCTTCACCTCCTGAAACGATGGACTCTGATAGTACAAACAGAGGAAGCCAGAAGCAGGCACATTTAAATGTCAGCAGATCACCTCGATCAGACAAGAAATTGAGCAAAAAGAAGGAAGCTCAGAAACAAAAATCGTCCAATGGTGAAATGCCAAGCTGGATGAAGAGTTTTGTCGAGTCTAACAACCTTGTCGTGGCTGATGATGTCAAACTTAAATGAGTAAGTCATCATTTCTTTTTATAAATTTAACCAGATTTGAAAATTATTGATAAATGTCGATAAATGTCAATATGTTGAGAAAAGTTAGGTTATTGACATCGAGGAGAAGGGAAAATGTAAAGAATGGCTCTAACCGCAAGACACAGTCCACTGATAAGCTTAGAGGCAGTCACATGAAGTGTTCCATTGACAGTGTTGTTTTATGTCTTCTAAGCTGTCTATATTTGTTTATACGTTACTTAATCCTCTACGAGCTTAACTTGTTTTTTCTTTGTGTGTTTCCTAAGTGTAGAAAATACTTTCGACTGCATCCATGTATGTAGAATATCAGAGAAACTGCATACAATAAACTTCTATGTGAATCTAAAGCCTTCATGTTGCCCTGTCTTCTGTTTTATGTAAATGGTCCGAGTGGTTTACATCAGTTCGGTATAAATTAAGCTTGATAGAAACGTCAGATTAGCAGATGAAAAACATTTTGATTGTTGATAGCAAATTGTTTATCATCAAATGTTCGTCTGTTTGATACGTTGTTTTGTTGCAAAAGGTTTTGTGACACTCGGACAGGAATGATGCTTTTGCGACGCTTTGTTCGTCTACCATTTCACATTAGTTGAAGACTTTGATTCAAGCTCACGTTCCTTAAATTTCAGGTGTTTGCCAACGGGGTAAAAATTGCTGGTGAAATTATCAACCAGGGTATCAAAATCCGCAGGATCGGATCACATGTTGCAGAGGACCAAATTCTCTTATCTGAAGCATATTTAATTTAACCTTTCATAAGAGGCGGTGTATTCATAACAAATTGTCCAAAATGCTCACTTGTAAATGCGCATGTAAATTTTACAAAGGTTTATTTTTAAACAGCCTTTATTTTTGTGGCAGCTGTACATGTATTTTATGAAGACTCACTGTCATTATCTATAGTTCAAAACAATAACAATTTAAGACACCAAAATACCAATGTATGTTATGACTGCATTGATCTCCACTGCTTTTCTTCGAGTACTCTGTGATGAGCAGGTTTCATAACTTTGTTCCCAGACAAAGTGACATCATGTATTGCTTTCTCAAAATAATGAGAGGAAACCTGTTTTGGTTTGCAGAGGCCTTAGTAAGAAGGCATTCTGAGGATGATAGGTAGGGCCCGGATTTCTAGGCATTTTTGGATGCCAAAATATTCAAAATAGGCAATTTAAATGCCTAAAATAGGCAAAAATAGGCAATTTAAATGCTTCAAATAGGCAAAAATAGGCACTTAAGATTTTTCGGTTTATGTAAAAACCAACTTGGATTTCTTCTAATAAGCTAAATTATCAGCTAAAATCATCTCAAAGCGTCTGTTGAGAACAATAGTGTAAAAACAGCACATTAAACCCACAAAATATTTCAAACATATGCGTAAAATCATCATCATCACAAAGCGACAGGGTAAACTAATGCTGATTGTTGCAGTTAATAACGACATACTCACTTAGTCTTTCCTCTTTGAATGAATGACGGTTGTTGGCCAAGATGGCCTTATACCTCGAGAAGCTCCTTTCCACCACTACACTAGTCAGTGGCATATATCGGTGTGCGCTGATCATTTTAGGGGTCCACGCATCCTCATACGTCAACGCCCTGAATACATGGCAGGGGGCCAGTTAGTGTTGCCTGTAGCAAACCGGCCATCTTTGCGAACTTCCCATTTTGCTTTACAACGTTAGCAAAGATGTTCAAAGATCTTACCGGCCTCCAACAACAGACGCCAAGCTTCTGCACCATGGCCCTGTGATCCCTCCAATGCATCAACAATATCTGGAATCCGGACAAAATTGGTCTTCAAAAAGGCCAGATCGGTCTTGAGTCCCGGAGAGGTAAACACTTGCTGGGCTGCTGCAATACTCTCGACATCATCCGGGTTGCATCTGTCCACAACTTGCTTGAGATCGTCGAAATGATCTGCATAATAAAATGCAGCTCGAAGCCATGTACGCCAGCGCGTTACAACAGGCTGCGGTGGTAACGGCACTCCTGGGCACATCCCTTTGAACATTGATTTTCTGTGCGGTGACTTGCGAAAGATCTTTTTTGCCGTAACTATAAGTTGATTTACATTGAGCGGATGGTTTCACAAGAGTCGGTGGATTATATGCGCGAAATATGTCAGATGAATGCAATTTGGGAACAATACGCATAGACCTTCCGCCATTTTCAACATATACGCAGCGGAATCGGTGATCAATAGCAAAATTCTGTTGACATGGCTTCTGTCCGGAAAGAGCTTGTTCAGTGCGGTCACAAAGACTTGAGCTACTGTAGCGTGATTAGTCTCATCTAAAAACTGGCAGTCGACTAAGCAGGGATTAGCGTTTTCCTCCAAGGCTCCAACGATCACTTGGCACACATTTCGGTCACATGAATCTGTAGTTTCGTCTACACTGACCCACAGGGGTTTCCCTTGAAGATCCTGGCGCATCTCTTCCATCGTTCGTTGGAACAATAGTTCTTCCTTATTGTGCTTTCGTCTGGAAGGTCTTTGGCGCAGTGTTTTTTAAAGAACTTTCTGGATGCGTCTGAGTTAAGCTTCCAGACCGGAATATCAGCCATTCAGCAAGGTCCATTTTGACATTATCCGAACTCCTTTTCATTGAAAGCTGACTCAGTCAACAATCGTTGCATAGGTTGTTTCGCTTTAGCCTTACTAATGTGTCTCTCGGTTTTAGCATGCTGCTTGATATAGTCCTTCTTCACATCATTCACCACAGTTAAGCAGATGCTGCTTGTCAGTACCTTTCCATCAGTTCGCAGCCACGAAAACTCGCGGCAAAACTCTCATTCGGCCAGTTTTGTTTTTCTTCGTTTTACCCATTGCGAAACAGCACCGCGTGTATGACGAACAAAGAACCAGTTACAAATACTGATGAGCAGAGAAGTAATATTTTTCATGCACGCAGCATGTCACTGTCGCATCCGATTCGACTAATGATCAAGTTAACTCAAGATAATCGCTCTCCCATGCAACAAACAGCAATTTGCGCTATTTCGCGAAAACAATTAAGTTATTCATTACTTATCTTCTCCTTCACCAAAACGAGGCAGTTAAGGCAAGTTGGGGCTTTTGACTTAAAAAAATGTCAAAAATAGGCAAAACAGGCACGTTTTATGAAAATAGGCATTTTAGGCATTTAAGGCCAAGAAAGGCATTTATAGGCACTCTCAAAATTTCGGAACGTGATCAGTACAAACTCAGACTTCAATATTTATGCCTCTCTTAGCCCAAAATCTTCAGGAAAAAAATAGGCATTATAGGCAAAATCCGGGTTCTAGGTATTGTACCAGATCTGCAAATGAACAGTTAATTGTGTCAGCTAAAGTTCGAAAATTTGGCATAGCATTCAAGAAATGATGTAAGACAAGAAGATTCTTTTGTCTGTCTGTTCCTCAGGGTTTAGATGCATTTTGCATTGTTGGTAGAAATTAACGTGCAAGGAGGAAAGGATTTAGTGTTGAACCTAATCTTTATGGGTATACAACTGAAGGACATGACCAAAGCTGGGTTGCAAAAGCAAGGATTTATATTATACTTCGTATTGTAAATGGAGAAATTTAAGGTTTAGAGGCATACGGACCTTAGTTTGGTGAGAAATGGTATAAATTGTCTCATGTGCGCAGGACCTTCCTGCAAATGAGACCATTCTTGCGCTGATCACGTTTGAGGAGGACACAGTAGTCACCTCACACTTATCATTCCATCGTAGAAGGTGGATTGAAATGAAGATACCAAGATCCTATTTTCTACGAAGTAAAGACCATACACTTTGCAATTCAATTATTTTCATGCTGAAAATTTAAAGTGACGATGCTTACTCATTCCTTTGTTTAAGCATTATTAAACCTAGGTACGGTCACGAGCGAGTCACCAGCTGGTCACCAATATATGACCTTAAATGGTTTGGCCGTATTAACGAGCTGCCAATGTATTTGAGTATGACTTTTTGATACAACTGTTCTTAACAGACATCTTGACTTGTAGATAAAATTTGAACAATCTTTTTGGGGTACAAAACTTGAAAATCGCCTTGAAAATTTGCGACATTGCGCTAAAATCATACTTAAAAGCTTTTTTCGTCTGACACTCCTCAGAGTATGAAAAGTTTTAAGTAGATAAAATTGTAAAAAGTACGTCTGATCTCACTTAGTCAAAGCCGTAGAATCAAATGTTATCAGTCAGAGAACAAAACAAACTGAGTTTCGGTAGCATACCTCCGTCCTACCTCCCGTGTTACGTTCCATTCATGTTTTTCATTGCATCTATATTACATTGCGTCAGCTTTAGCTGTTATTCTTAGATAGCCATTGTTTAAAAAAGCTCAACTGCAGTGTCTCTGTTAGAGTACACTTACATTACTATCTGAGAATGAGAATTTAGTATGGAGTCGAAAATTAAGAACTTCGACAGCTCGGGAGATGTTAAATTTTTTTTAGCAAAAGTATCGCTGCACACAGCTTTGAAAGAATACTAGGGTCAGAAGGCCGCCCAGAACCCTGCAAGCAAATTAGACGGGCGAGCATTTGATGTTTACATGAGACTGTCCTCAGATGACAAAAAAGATGAGCGAAAAATTAATACAGAACTGTTAAAAGAATTCGAGAGTGGCAATCAAGATCGGGAAGCCGCAATTAGTGAACAATTCAGCCCATACTTATGGTTATAAGCTTATGGAATTGGTTAAACTTTCGCAACCCATCATTCGAGCTCAATGCAATCAAAACAATTGCAAAGGATTACTTTATACGAGGAATTCACCCAAAAATGCAAGTGGCCTTAAAAGCACTTCCCAATTTCGATAAAGCATATATCTTATGAATTAGCAACGGAGACAACTAGATTACAATTGGCTGCCATAGAATCCTTTGCAACTCGCCAATTATGCGAATGCATGAGTGTTGACAACCAAATGACAGTAGATGCCATAGCCGATAAAGTTACCGAAAAAATGTAATATTGCTCCGTTGCTGATCAAGGAGCCGAAGACAGGGGTAATGAAACGTCAGTTCAAGCCATATTGAAGGAAAGACGACGCTGGAATCAGAGGCCTAACAATTGCAGAGCCACGACAGTATGTCGTTCGTGCCAGAGCACTGACCATGTGGTTCTATTTTGCCCAAGCTGGTTCTGCCTAGCTTGCGGCAGCAGGGGACACGATGCTTGGGTATGCATCGGAAACAATTGGTATTCATGTAAAGACGTCCATAGTAAAGAACATGTCCGACGTCAGAATCACTTGTCTATTCCCGCGCGGACTGAAAGTGTTGTGAATGTTAGATGCAACAAGTCACTGGCATTAGTAACAGCTGACTTTGGACCTATGTCTGCATTATGCATGCCTGGTATCCATGCTGCTAATTGTAGAGTTATTCCAGATCTTGATGGTGTTTTTCAGATAACATTGTTAAACGTTAACGATAAATCAGTGAGTCTATGCCCTCGAAAATGCATTGGTAACCCTAAATTGTCTAAACAACTCACTGAACACGCCGTTCAGAATGCTCAGACGACTGCTGCCGATAATATAACCATTGGCGACCATCTACCAGCTAACCAGCAAAGACAATTGAAAGCATTGATCGACAAAATCAAGTTACTTTTGCACCGAACCCTAAAAAACTGTCACTGGTGAAAAATGCGAAGCACAGGATTATAACTGGAGATGCACAACCAGTTCGGCAGAAACCTTGCAGGATTCCAGAAGCCTGGCATAAAGAAGTTGCCTGCCAAATTCAGGAAATGCTCGATAATGAAATAATATGGCCATCTTCTTCCCCAAGGAATGCACCAATCATACTCGTAAAAAAGAAGGACAACAGTATGCATTTCGTCTGTGACTTCCAACGTCTCAACGAAGTTTCAAAGAGAGATTCATGCCCCTTGCCACATATATGTGATGTTTTTGACAAGATGAGCAGGGCGATGTTCTGGTCTACACTTGATGCTGCATTAGCATATTGGTCAATTCCCCTAGCAGAGCAAGGCCGAGAAAAGACAGCTTTTTCCGTTCCTCGAGGGAAGTTTGAATTTACTGTAATTCTGTATGGATTATGTAATGCAGGGGCCACTTACCAATGCATGATCAATATCGCCTCACCAGAACTTACCAGAACTACCTCCAGACAGAATACTTGCATATATGGATGATATTGTAATTTTTTAAAAAGTCTTTTGCTGATCATCTACAAAGTTTGGAAAATATTCTCTGATGGTTAGAATCCTCCAATATCTCTTTAAAGTTATCGAAATGTGTTTTTGCAAGCCAATGGGTAGATTATCTTGGATCTGAATTGTCCACTGCCGGCATTAAACCACAAGCACAATTGACCGAAGCCATACACAGCTACGAGCGTCCTACTTCAAGAAAGCAGTTAAAGGGATTTCTTGGTCTCCGACAGTTTTTACCGTTCATTCATTTCATAATTTGCAAGCATCAGTCAACCACTAAATGCATTGAATAGTGACACAGTACCCTTTCTTTGGAACAACGACTGCAAAGTTGCCTTCACCAAGCTCAAGCATTGCCTGACCTCTGAATGGATCCTTGCATTTCCCGATTTTAGCCAGCCGTTCATTGTAGAGGTCGATGCCAGCAAGTATGCAGTAGGAGGGTTACGAATCGATCAGAAAGAACACCGTCACATATTTTTGAATGGCTTTACAGAATTCCCAACAGAATTGGTCCCCAACAATAAAAGAATCATTTGCACTTGTATTGGCCATACATCACTGGCATGTTTACCTAGTAGGAACTTAATTTATTTCAAAAACAGATCATAATCCATTAGTGTTCTTACGATTGCAAAAGGACCCGCGAATAAAGCTGAGTCAATGGGTGAATGAAAGAGTAAGACTATAACATCTGTTCTACACCTGGAAAAGAAAATGTTAAAGACAATGCTCTTTCTCGTAAACGGTTGTGCCCAAAAAGAGCAACCTGATTTCAAGTTGGAAGATATGCATCATTTAGTCACAACGATAATTTGAAAGATCAGCTGAAAATGGAACAATCCCAAGACTCACTCATCAGTAAAGCCATGCGAAACATTTTAGACGTAAAACCTGTTGATCATGGTAGATTAAAGCGAGTTCAACGTCAAATGTGAATCGAAGATGAGATTCTAACGAAATCTGGCCGCCCAGATTGTACCACCCAGTTTACAACGAGTAATAGCTGCTGAGTACCATAATCTAGCACATTTTGGCACAGA
>JANTCA010000629.1:17473-33408 GCA_024741275.1 Chironex yamaguchii
CAAGGTCTATTGTTAGACAAGGTCTATTGTTAGACAAGGTCTATTGTTAGACAAGGTCTATTGTTAGACAAGGTCTATTGTTAGACAAGGTCTAACAATCAACACCCACCAGTTATCATCGGAGTATATGTTTTTGCCCACGTTGTCAAATCTAAGCAAACAGCAAATGCAAAAACAATGCAATAAAAACCTTCGGTTCCACAATTATAGCACCAACCATGACATCTGGCTCAAGGTCAAGCACTACAAATCAGGCGAAAATGTGAAATTAGTACGGAGAAGAGACTGTCCATGGAGGATATTACGAGAACTGCCCAACGGCGTAAATTTTGAAATTCACAATTCACGGGCAGAGAAGAAAGTAGTTCATCATAACTGGCTATCACTGGTTATCGGAAACAGTGTGCCCATGAGGCCCAAGGATAGTGGACCCCGACAAATACCCAAAGAGCAAGCAGAAGAAAGTGAATTATCATATTCAGATTTTGACGAAGCAGACTATGAAGAACTAAATGACAGGGAGGAAATTGAAAATCTCCCGGTCAGAAAACTCCCTCACCGCTGAAGAAAGACTCAAATGCTGCCAGGCGCCATACTGTGGGACTCTATTCGTATATAGATACTTAAGTTGGACAATAACGTTGCTGAATTTAGCTTATTTAGGAAGGGAGGAATGTAGCATACCCCTGCTACTGTTTACTTACTCTGCTTACTGTCCTTCTGAGATACGAACATCCAGAGTTGTTAGACTTTGTGACATCACATAACTAGATAAGCAGCATCTAGGATATACTAGTTCGTATTCTAAATACCCGAGCCACTATCTTCAGAACTACGGAAATTGCTATGGTGTATCAGTTGCGCACACTCTCGGAAGTGTGAATGCAGCAGCCATCCCTGTAAGCACCAAACTGACGGGCAACACTACTTGAGGAAAGTTTTCTACACAGCATTTGCAAGACCATACCATTGCCCAGTACATATCTGGAAAGATCAAGTATGGAGAATACATACCTACAGCCATGGTGACACTGATTTTCTCATTGTTGAAAAGGCCCCGTAGAACAGAAACTGTATACGGCATCAGTTTTTCTTCTTAACGAAAAGAAAGAGCAACCAGAGTGACCAAGTTATCGAATCACCTGCAACTTTTTGCTAGTTGCAGCTACGTAGAGAACCTGTTATTTGTACACGCATGGAGTGGCTGTGATACAACTTGCATTACGCAAAAGGTGAGCAACTCTAATTAGAATGGTTTTGTAAATTGTTACCTTTAATTAGATGGTTTAAACCAATTTAAACTTACTTTGAAATGACATTCTTTGTACAACCGTGGATGCGTGTGTCACATAAAAATCTTAAGAATAACAGCAGCAGAAAATGCTGCAGGCATCAGGAGACCCTCTGTGTTCATTGTAAGTCTTATAGCTAACGATACAAATTGGCGTTAAGGTATATATATTATATATATATTATATATTTGCACCAAGCGACAGAAGCAGATACCGATAGCAAACTCTAGGGAACTGAGTACCCTTTTTCAACAACAAACTAATCAACTCATCGCAATACCTACATCAATCATGCTGTTTATGTCTGAGTTCCCATTTTAGTCTACGGTATTGTTTGTCTTCATGACAGCCAATGATTTGCCATCTGGCACACACCACATTACCCCCTTCCTAGATAGGACTAACTGGTAAAATCCGTCTTGCAGTTCATTAAGTTATAAATATTCTGGTCAGTTGTCTGCACCTATTGTTCGACAATCTTTCCTTAACTGCCACTTTAACAACATATCTTGGGGACAGAGATGAACCCAGGAGAAAAATCTTAAATGTAGCGTGGGCAAGGTAAGCAGCACAAACCATAAAGATCTGCAGCACTCCAATCTCCGCACATAGGTTGAAACCCGAACATAAGCTTATATGCAGATAAGCCGGTTAACATGGCAATTCGTATTGTACACCACTTCATTTAAGACATCGCTCCATGTGGTCCCTTCCACCGCCATTTGAGTATGCTGTGTGTCCGCTCAAGAACGCCATTTCCCTGTGGATGATAAACTGTGGTTGCATTTCTGATTATCTTATTGTCTTTCAACAGTCCTTTAAAAACGGCGGAAATAAATTTTTTACCATTGTCCCAATGAAGTATCCGTGGAGGGCCAAATTGCAACAACCAGTGCTTTTTGAAAATTTGTGCAACCTTCGCGGAAACATCTGACGTTGGGACAGCAACCACTTATCGGGAAGCATGGCCCAGCATGGTGACAATAAAACGAAACGATTTAGAGGCTGGCAATTTCCCACTATGTCAATCGCAACAAATCCTTGCAGTTGCACAGATGAAAAATTGGACAGTGTTCCAAGGTGAACGGATGAATTATAGTTCGCTTTTGCAATCTTGCAAACTTTGCCCTTGGAGGCTATCAGATGTATGCGCTGTCGCAAGTTTTTGCACCGGTATTCAGCCTCTAACAAGGCCTTGCATACCTTGTTTATGTTAAAATGGCCAGCATGTTAAAAGCAGGGTTTTGCAGAGAGCAGTAACCGTTTTGGGGGACAAATGGATCGGCATTGGGGTTGAGATGCTTGCTGCTAAATGATGCTCTACTAAAATAATCCGCAGCCACATTTTCAGATCCAGGTATGTGATGAACCTCAATGTTATAATCAGCAATCTCCATCAGGTATCTAGCATGTTGAGAATTGGCTGGGGGTCTGGTTGTAATCATGCTAATTAGAGCACTGTGATCTGCAAAAACATCAACATTGAATCCATGAATTACGTGACAGAAATGCCTAAGCACATTGACCAACGCGCAGAACTCACGATCTGTTGCTGAATATTTTCTCTCAGATTTGCTGAAGGCTAAAATATCCGAGAGGACCACTTTCCTGTTTTAACTCAACCCCCATCAAGACATCACTTGCATCCACATGCAAATAGAATTTCTTTGAAAAGTCTGGAAATTGTAGGGTTTTAGCACGACCTATCTTGTCGAAAGACACCTGACATTCGTTAGTCCACGAACATTTACCTTTCTGACTTTTTGCAACAAAAATTGATTTTAAGTGGCGTGCCAGATGAGGTATGTACCTTGACAGATAGTTCACAAAACCACAGTAATGATCTGCTTGATTTTTGTCCGAAGTTGCTGACGTACTCCTTAGCATTTCCACCTTTGTGGGGTCTGGCGAAGTCCATTCCCGGAGACAACGTGGCCTACGTAGTGAACCTGGTTGGAACCAAAGACGCATTTCTTCAGTTGGAGCCATCTGGCACACACCACAGAAAGCACTATATTAAAGGTAAGAAATGACTAAGAATGTGCACCAAGATAATGTTTTGAGTTCTGCATTTGGTATTACATTTTGATACTTGTTTTTCAAACCTGTTGATATATGTTAGGTAAACTTTCCTCTCAACTGCCTTAACACCCAAATTTACTTAACCTAAAAGTTCAATACAGTCGAACCTGTCTGTTTCAGATATACTTTACAGCGGACTTCTAGTAATTCGAGGTTATTTTTTCTGTTTTTTTCCATTGACTGAGTCATGGGCGAACTCTCATATAGAAACCTTTATATATCGGACACATATTATAGCAGACAAATTTTCTCGGAACTGCATGGGCATTTGCGTTAAAATTATACATGTGTATAGCGGGTACTCGTGTTTTACTTATTTTTAAGCCCACAATCCTGGTGCGGCTCTGTGGCCTCAAAGTTTCGAAAATAATATAAATTGATAAAATTTATGATACTGTAACTAATTTTTGAAAATGCAACTATTCCAAACACTGTTACTTTAACATCTACTCTCGTCTCCCAAATAGACGGGGAGGTTGGCAGTTGATGCGAAAAACAATAAGCGGGGAGTTCGAAATTGGCGGGGAGGGAGTGCGGCAAACCAAAAACCCCAAAAAGCTTTACGTCGAAAACTACTGCGATTATCTAATAAAAAAGTGACAAGACTTTTGTCAAGTTTTTCAGTCCATTTTCTCTGTGCTTGTTCATCATCTGTGTAAACATATCTTCGTGAAGTATGAAATTAATGCTATCTTGACATTTTTGGGGATAGTAATTCTTGCACATTTTCAAATTTTAACGGAATTAAATAATAAGGGACGTTGGAATAAGAGGGGAGGTAGGCAGAAGTCTTCAAAATTAATAAACAGGGAGCACTGTATAAGCTCGGGGAGGTCGGCAAAAAGTCACAAATTTAATAACGGGGGACCCCCGTCTATTCGGGAGACAAGAGTATGTTCTCAGATATTTTGTTATCCCGTATGCCCAGATGGAGAAAACGAGGCAAATAGAAAATCGGATGACAGAGGCAGCTGACTCGTCAATTGCTATCAACATAGTATCATTGACGGCGTTATAGGCAATGAGGCGTCTGGACGGGGTAAACCAGTTTGTAGAAGTCCCTAGCGACAATGAGCTAAGCATGGCATTGAATGCTTTAGTTTAACGATTCGAAGCTTTGAATTGAAGCAAAGCGACATACATGGCTTGCTTAAGTCCTCTTTAACCTGTTCAAGCTTTATTAGTGTTCAACTAATAAGTTTAAAAACGTGTATTTTTGTTAATGTATTCTTTTTTCCATTTATTCGCGAAACACTGAAAACTTCTACGTAGAGGACGCCTGGTAATAGCGACACTTTCCAGAACTGCAGGTCTCCGCTATAGACGGGCTTATGCTGTACTTAATCCACTAGAAACACTGACGCATCGAACATTTTTTGAGAGGCTAGCTACAAACATTAGCCCCTAATGGTAGGTCCTTCGATTGCCATTTATCATTCATAAGCAACTTCATTTGTTTCATTACTAGTCAAATTTACTTAAGCCAAACAGCTAAGTCTTTTAGCGATGGCAGAGAGACGGCATCGCAATGAATATTTGTTAATAATCTTAATAAATTACTGAAATTTTGTTGTAGTACTAACATTTCTTTATGCCGGGCGGCAATAAAGAAAATGTTGCCCCAACAAACTTGCCCTGTCTTTTAATAATGTTTTAATAGGTATGAAACGTCCTGAAAGAAAAGCTTTCACGAAAAAGCTACCATTAAAGAATGTATGTATTTACATGAATCAGGAACAGTAATTAAACTGAATATGTTAATCCCTACTAAACACTCCAATCAGACGCTCATTCCACGCTTGACGGTCAACAGAAACGGCAACTGTGTCAAGGACAAGTACTCGATCACGGCAATAATGTCCAGAAGCGAAGCTGACGAATAAGTATGGAACCTTTTAGATTTCATACCTTTGCTAATCCAATCCTGAATGCTGATGCAGATTAAGCATTGTCAATCATGACCGAAGCACGCCAAACCATTTGAGAAGAGATAATTTCGAACTGTCCTCGCCTTTGAACTTGAGTTTTGATTTGGGTATTCTTATTATGACGTAATTAGTTCTAAAATATATGTGCGATACAGATATTAAACGGGACTGCATCGCATTGTTTCGCATTGATTCATTCACTTTTACCCATAATTTTGTTATTGAACTATGCTGCAATGTAATGTTATTACTCATACGAAATATCAATGGAATCCGACTCCCTTTAGTATGCTCAGATCAGTTCAGGTAACTTCTTTTAAATTTTGTAATAATGAGAGTATCTTTTATTCCTGGCTAGCTCAGCTCGTAATAGAACTGGTAATAGAAGCTGTTCCTGCTACACGAATACTCTGTGATTGCTCATAACTATTTCTGAAGGCAGGTAAGAGCCAAAGTACTTTCAATTGCAAATTGCTTACATTATTATCAATTATTCACTTATTATTTGTGTCGTTCATCATAAGGTTGATGGACCTCTACTACCATGCGAAAAGCTACGTAAATATGAGAAGAATAACTACAATAGGAAAAGTGACCAGAACGAACGATGATATTTAATACCTAAATTGAAACTGTAAGATCATATTTACGAGGAAAGCATTTAGCAGACAATGCGATCATCAGTTTTAAAGGAAAGAAGCTATTTGTATAGAGAAAATTAGCAATAGATTTGCTCCGGAAAGGGGATTAACTGTGAGTAGAGTTGTTAAACTTTAGGAAAATGAACTCGGAGAGTATCTAGCATAATGCTTCCGTAGACTCTAAAATAAGAGTCGGACATATCAAATGAGAGGACCAAGCGCCGTAGTTTATACAGGTATAGTGAACTATGACATCACAGGGCACAAGGAAACAAGTAAACCAACGCCACAGATTGAAACATTCGCGGGCAAAATAAACAGCAATACCTCAGCTGTCAACTTTGCTTGGTTATGGCGATTATGAATACATTATCAAGGCATCATGTGACATCCGTAAGACATTATGAAACCAAAGGTTTTTAAGACATTTGAAACAAGGTTTTCTTTCTGAAAGAAAGACTTGTAAACCTTTACAGTTACAATATTACAAATCTATCTTTGTCATTTTCAAATGCCGATGAGAGGGACAAGAGTAGGTTATTGCTGTACACCACTGTATGAAGACGTTACGCTGAAATCATTTTAAAGATGGCGTAGCGTTCTCTCGTTTGGAAACGTGCAGACATCCTTTAAATTGTCAATACTTAGTTCCCCTCATTAGCACGATCGAAAGAAGAAGAGTATCATCAGTTTTGCATCAAGCGAGTTAATAAACAGCAAAATTTGCTATCACAGTATCATTTTCAAAGACAGGATAATATCTATGTTCGCATCCTATCGGAAAACAGAAAGGCTAAAACGATACTAACAAGACATTAATACATCTTTCGCAAAATATATTCTTCAAGTTATAGAAATAAACTATTTTAAATCTAACAACTGGACAATTCTTGATAACAGCCTTCACAAAGTCTACAACGTAAATACTAAAACGGTTGCTAAGTTATCGTTTACATTCTGCTTAACAAGATTTTCATCAGGTATGTATTTCTTTCTCCCGTGTAAAGCTCCAAAAATCGCAAAACATTCTATTTGTACCACCCCTCATTGATAATACGATATTCGTGAAATTGCGAAAACATTCCTTGCTCTGAAAACCGTCAGACTGAACAGTAGTTTGCCACTCATTTCAAATGCGTTAACAGTAACACGAGTATGTTTACAAAGCAATGTAAACTATCAGCTCTATCCAGTCTTTTTAGATCAGAACTAATTAGCTAGAACGTGCTGAAAATCTCGCAAACGCCTGCATATTCAGCCGGAGTGATCATGGAGGCAAACTGAAGTAACATTGCATTTTTAAACCATATTTATTTTCCGTGAATGAAATCAGTTTAACTACAACAAAGTAACTCAAGCCTTTTTATAACTATACATTCACGTTTAAGGACTACCCATCATACACCTTCCAACAAATGCTTTTGTAGGTTGAAAACCCGCGCGCGGATTCTTTTTTTTCTCCCACATCTGTGATAAAGTTGAAATTTTATCTTTTAAGTCATCTGTTTGACATTTCTTCAGAACAAATTGGTAATATTCATACTGGTATATTTTGCTGTTTTGTAACCATAAATATATCTCATTCCCCATTTTAATTCAACTATTCTCTGGTTACCAGATTCTTTAGCACACTACTTCATCAAAAGTCAGTAGTGTTTCGGACATGGTCAGATTATCATTTAAGTATTTTCAAAATTATAATTTTCTGGAGTCAATGACTGTTGTTTTAGGGTCACGCCATTAGCTATCTAGTATACACTATGAAGGGATAAAGGCGGGGTCACCACGGATGTCATTTGTGATAGAAACTAACTCGACTCTCAGTAATTCCACTAAAAAATTTCCATGAAAAAATTTGCAGCATGCAAAATAGGGCTGGTTTTCGGTATTAAAGTATGATTTCATTCTTGTAACTTGTTGTAAGTTCTTTGTGTGGAAGTACTATCGAGTTGAGAATTATGACCTCCCTAGGAATGATCACGTTACAACCTAAACGAAGAAAATGAGAGTGAGAAATGAGAAAGAGAAGAATGACAATTAAAACACATCCACCTGCACACTCGTCAGATACAAAATGAGCAATTGAGAGTAACTAAGAGAAGGTATACTAACAAGCGTTTCGACACGAAGATGAAACCAGTACACATCATTGCAGTATAAGAGCTTGTCTTCTCATTGGTTTGGACTGTTCCGAACAACAGATTGGAGTCCTGAACATTCAAGAAAGGCAATAAAACAGATAACTTTCTTGATGGGTTTGAGGGCGAATGATTTGTATAAACTGAGTTTGTAAGGAAGACGACTAATTGGGTGGGATGCAAAGTTCTCACGAAGATAAAGGTTTGATGGCACAGAAGAAACCGATAAAACTTTCAAATATGATCATTCTAAACAGTGTTGGATACAGTTTTCCACTTGCATCCGTTGAAGGTGAAATAAAAGGAAGAAGTAGCAGATACAAGGTAGTATGGGTTGATAAAGTCCCGGAGTGACATAGAGAAATGCGCCAAGCAAGACAACCGGGGACTGGACTGTGTATGGGACGCCAATGGCCTTAGCAGGCTACAGCACGATGAACAAAACGCTTCCTGGCATTCTTCCGTAGGAACTCTTTAACGTGAATCAGGGCTTCATATATCTGATGGATAATCAATTTCAAGGCACAGAATGGAACTGAGAATCTTGTGAGCAGATGTAACAATGCTTAAATGTAGCTAAAAATTTGTATCAATACACACCTAGAATTGTGATTGACGGGATGAGTTTGCCATCTGGATGAAAAAGAGATTCATTAGGAATTAATGCATGCGGATAATTTGCGTCGGGTTCCATTGGTGTTCCTTCAACTCGGGCCCAGGCTCCAACTTGACATCTCCAGCCAATAATACTGTTCAACACACAAGCATGTTCCTACACGAAGAAAAAATATACTCAAGTAAAAAATGGTGAACTAAGTCAAATGAATATAAGATGGTTCATACATCGGTTACCTATTACAACATCCTCTTTACACTCACTTCTCTATACCCGTGCGCCTTCCATATCAGTCATTTGTAACTACTTCGCATAACATCTATTTTTATACGTCAATAAAGTACTCGAGTGATAACGTCATAAAATTCCATTTTTGGAATTGATGGATTTTAACTATATATTTCGAGAATATATCTTAAAACATGTAAAAAATTATCCGAGCTACGCCAGATCGATTGTCATCTCATTTGCTATCAAAGCACTGTATTTCAAGCTTGGTTCATGATTTCACGAACCAAGCCGATAACACAGTGGTTTCTGTGGGAAATCTTAAATATTTCATTTGTCATATCTCAGGCACGTTTGTCATATTAGTTTTGATAAGTTGATAAACTTGCCAAATGTTTTAAGTTTCTTTGAGAATCGATAATCAAAATTTCTAAATTCCAAAAATAGTATTTTCGTGACGTCACACTAACCACTCTATGGCGAGGAATTGGTGTAAACCAAAGTAGCAAATGCATAGTGAAACCTTTGTTCAAAGTTCTGGTGCTCTGATGACTCGTCACTGCAAGTTAATTTTTGTTCAGCTTTCACGGCGATTAAGCAAAAGTGTGAGTCATAACGTGTGCACTAATTTATGGTTTTTAATTAAATTAAAACCAGCGATAATAAAAGTCTGACTCAACGTCATAGCAGTGTCAATGTCGTCTTAAATCTGTTTCTAGTCCCCTTCTTTCATGTGGACATCAAGTTCAAATTCAAGCAATGTGTATTTGTATAGTGACTGCTATCCCAAACACTCATCTTTGAGATAATGACTTATCTGGGTGGGTGAAACTGTTTCGTTCACGTTGCCAAAAGAGCCGCCGAAACCGAAACTAAAACATCATTTAGATAGGGGGAAGAAGAGAAAACAAAATAAACAAAAAGCATCAATGATACAAACGCTTTCTGATATTTAACACCAGGATAAAGTCAACAGTGATCTTGTATATAACATAGCTAAAGCATGCTTTGTTCCAACCTTTATTTCAGCTCCATCTAGGATTACTGACTGTAGAACTCTTGCACCAGGACCAACGTAGCAGTTACTTCCAATTGATACGTTTGGACCGATCTGTGAAAAGATAAATTATCATATTATACACAGATCAACTGAAAAATAATCAGTACTGCTTAGGATCAATCTTAAAAGCAGTGCATAAGCTATAGGAAGTAAGACATTGGACACGTCCACTGGAATCGACACTTGGTGTTGAAATCTGTTAGAATTTATGTAAACGTATGTCCATTGTTTTCTTACCTTTGCTGTTTCGTCAACTACAGCAGTAGGATGAATGAAAACATCGCCTGAAAGAGAAATAAGAAAAGAAATAAATTATGTGTCATATAAGCAAAAAACTAGTAATACGAGGCTAACAATGAATGCAAATGTGTGATAATCTGAGGACGTTTTCCACTAATTTGTGCACAAAGTGTCATATTTAGTGCTCTTCATAATGTGCAGTTATTTTCTTTGTAGTGGTACACCTGTGTATATTGTACCTTTGGGACCTGTGCTACATGCAGTTTTGTTCTATACTCAATTGATGCATTGTAACCGTTTCATTTTGTGAGCTCACGCAGAGTGATAGCAAGATAAGTTTCAAAATTTGCTTGTCATAAACACACTCTTGCTTTTCTGTTTCACTTGGACACAGATTAGCAAATGACTTTACAAGGTATATTATGTACAAGACAAACATCCCACGGAAGATAATTTGTATTTATCTCACGAAATGTGTAATAAATAGCAAAAACAGATTTGGAATGATATCTTGATTCCATACCCACTATTTCGGCTTTTCCTTCTCCCTTTGCTGCTAGGCGATCAGGATATTGTTCACGATAGGATGCTAAATATTGACGATTGGCGTAAATTGCAGACCTTTGAAAAGTCAGAAAATTATAACAAGTAAAAGAGGACGTTACTCATTACTCTGTCAATAGGGAATATTATCCAAGTGATTAACATCTAAAAACACCAACGGGAATCAAGTGAAATTCTTCGTCACTTAAAATAAGCTTTTTTCTCCTTGCACAGAGTTTGAAAAATTACTACATAAATAATATATCTACTATGATTTCTTAATATGATCATTTTAAGGCACTAAAAATCGGGGTAAATGAAGACATACCCTGCACTTTTCATTGACCCCCAGAACCCCTTCTTCAGTAAGTGCACATATAATAGTTTTTTGCCAGCAATAACGGAGAAAACATCACGGCCCATCATGATGAATTCTGGTGCAATTTGCTCCATATCCCTGATGAAGAGAATAACAAACATTGTATCAAAGAACAAAACAATGAGAGCAGTAATATCTTTCTAAGTTTACCTTACAATCTCAGTGTTTAATGCTTTTCTATCAGTTTCTTGATGAGCAAATATTCTTCTTATTCCTAAAACCCATTTTAGCACCATAACCTACTATGAACCAGAATATCGATAAGCTGGAAATACTCCATGTAGGCAACCACAAGCTAGGGTTATGTCAAGCAGATTAGATTATTAGCGCACTGTTCATCAGATCCTACAGTTAACAATGACAATGTCTGACAACTCATTCAAGCAGTAAGTGAGCGAGTGAGTGAGTGCGTGATTGATTGATTGATTGATTGAGTGAGTGAGTCAGTCAGGTCAGTCAATTAATCAATCATGTGGCGAGGATTATAGAAAATGCAACTACAAGAAGCTCAAAAGAGGAGCAAATAAAACCAGTCAGTTTGCAACACTATGTGAGTTCCAAGAAGTGTAACCTTTGTCAAATAAAATCATAGTACAATATTATAAGATTTAATTGATAAAACAAAGCGAAAGTGATTGATTGGTTTAACAGTTTTAACTTATGTGCATTTCAATTACAGTTTTGACATGCGGAGTAGTACTGTCACTCGTTCTTACTGCAGGTACATTAACCACTCTTGCTTACTACAAGTTATGTCAGTCAGTGAAACTTATAGCCCTCGTAACCAATGTTGGTAAAACACTTTGCAAGATTAAACTTGAACAGTAGTCCCTTCAACAAGGCACGGGGGTTACTCACATGCTTAATAAAAATAACTGACCTTTCTTGCTGTGAATTCCTTTGAAATGCCTCTGCAAGTAATGAAAAAATACTTGGGTCTAGGATGTAAACCCCACAATTTATGATTGGACTGACATAGTTTTCAGGTTTTTCCACATAATGAGTTACCTGTTGATTGAAAAAAGCAGTGTACATTACAGTTAATGAAATAAACTATTGAATACTACTAAATTACACTAATTGTTCATTAATCATTATTTATTTAGTCTTGGTGCAAGGCATGTACCATATTACTAACACGATTCCAGGTAAATTAAACATCACATGCCTTTATTCATTTCTTTGCTATGTTTATCCTTTTAAGCATATGTCCAAATCAAAATAGGTTAAAATTAATTCCACCATGCTTTTCCTTTGTATGTGTGACTTTCTGCTCTCCTTTTTACATCTACTTAGCTTAAAATACAAGCACACTTAATTAAATTCAGCACAAGAAACATATTGACCATCACTGATTGTCGTCAAGATATATTTTCAGTTTTTACTTAGATATATCCTAACCACCCTAAATCCTAGCAAAGTAACAGTGTAATGCTAACACATGCTTGAAAGGCTTGAGGCACGTGATGAGCCCTGTTTAGGTATGATCTTTCTGAGAAAACTCATGATAGTATGTTGTGCCATTAAACATTCATAAGTATCCTTCACATTGTTGAGTAATAAATAGGCTGTTTAGAAATAAAGAATCAAATAGAGGAATTAAGAAAGTAATTGATATGAATGGTAATAACACATACTTCAAGTGTATGACTGTCAACTACCATATTTCCATGTTCAGAGGACTGGTATGGAGCAGCCTAAAATTACAATAATCAAACATATGTGCGTGAAAATATGTATAATGGTTTAAAATAGCTAAACTCTTGAGTCATAAAATACAAATATGCAATTATGTTTCTAAAAAACACCCACAACACGCAACATATTCAAATAAAACTACACCACTCTATGGGATGTTCTTTTATTGTGATGAATGCAACAACAGTGTAAAGATACTGTCCTTTATATATAACCCCTCGCATGTCTACATTGTTGAAAATATTGCAATAAGCATTCTTAGTCATTTAATGCTTGCCAATGCATGGACACAATCTACACACACAGGGGAATATTAATGCAAGCGATTTCTCATACATATTTGTTGGATATTTGGCTATTGTTTTTTACCTCCCTGTCTGCGAACCAGAGAAGGTATTCCTTTCATTCTTTTCATGGTGCAATAACCGTTTAACACAGAAATACTTTTGTTTCAACAGGACAATGACTTTGATGTTTTCAAATGTGTTTCATCAAAATGGCCAACAGCAAAGGTAAAAAAATTGAACTGTACACTGTATGTTACATGGTCAATTACAGATCAGCAGACATAAGATCGTGGGAAAGGATGGAAAGATGATTGTATGTATACAAGTATGATATGGTGCAAAGTGTGTACCCAAAAATTTAGGGAAAGGATGGAAAGGAGTTTGTACATATAATTATCTGATATGGTGCAAAGTGTGTGCCCAAAATAAGGAAGGTAAGAGTGTGAATTGTGAGTTGAATATAACAGATAATAGGATGTAGTTTACAGCACATGTGTAATTTCCTCACATTGAAGACTGAATAAGGCTTGCTAAGAAAGCAAATGAAATCATATCCATGTAGTCACAAAGTATCAAATATTTAACAAACAGGGCTTTTAACCTTGTATTACCTAATGCAATTCCAATCCTTGTAAAAGTCCCAGGACTTAAAAAAATTATTAAATAAATGTTGTCATTTGCATTCCTCTACAATGAACACACAAGTATGGATATATATTATGGATCATTTGTACTGATGTTTTAGTCAGTCTATTTCATATTCTGCTACATACAAAGTCTGTTGAAATTGATTCACTTTTAAAGTGATTGATTACAACAAGTTGGAAAAGGAAACAACTGAGAACAACAAGCTTGACAGCTAACAAATCAATACCTCAACATAAGAAATGATCCTTTGATTTTGCTTTTGTCCTGATTTACATACCTGCATGCCTAACACTGTGTGCTTCTTTTCTTTTCCTGCATTTATTTTTCTATGAGCTTCTAGCATTTCAACCAGTGGAAATAGACAAAAAACGTCAGAGTGAATCACTACAATACATTCCACTCCACCAGCACATATTTGATCTCTAAAGTGGTAGATACCACCTCCCGTCCCCAATGGCCTGTATTCTTGCAAATACCTGACGTAAGAGCAACATATTAAAATAAAAGCAATAAGGAACAAAACAGCATGAACATTACTAACTTTATTATGCCATGTTTATCAATACTAAAACAATAGGGTTAACATAATAATACATTATTTTACAATATGTTTCTGCATTTAAATAATCAAGATGTCAAGTGGTCTTTTTACAACACAAATTTTAAAGTCCAATTAAGTCTAAAAGTGGTGACCTTGATTTTATGTTACCACAAAAATTTGTGTCTGTTGTCAATTGGAGGTCACAACATGTTGCATGTAATGTCATTAGTCCACTGACTTTTGTTGGATTTTGTCAATTTTTCTGATAATTACCCCACAATAGTTTATCATTTTATCCTTCTAAGTAAAAAAGTCAAACTTATTTCATTGCACCTAATTTTTACCCAATAAATATTTGAGTTGAATTCTTAATAACAATAACAGAGATCATACCTTCTATTCTGTTGTCAGAGTATTTAATGAAATATAACAATAACAGCAATAACACTACTGGTTTGTACTTGTCTACATCTGGTGATAACTAACTCCGCCATTGCCTGGTCCCAAGTCCAGGATGAGAAAGGAGGAGGGTTGGGAGAGTAACAGGTGGGGCTCTCTCCTGTAAAACCAAGTTCCAGAGATGGCAGCAGTCCTGCAAGCATCATTTGATGTTGTTGGAAAATGCATTTTGTAGAACGGAGTGATGCAAATTTTTCATCACATTATTCACAGCTGTATTCTACCCACTGTAAGGAATCTGAAGTTATGCAATGACAGCAACAACTAACATAGGAGGAGTTAGTCACCACTTTGAAACAAACATTTTGCATTTAAACAATATTTTGAATGTTGATTATAGCAGAACATTCCAAATACACAAATTTTAAAGTTGACCATATTGAAACGCCAATATCAAAGTTTTAAATATATCATACCATCCTTTTATACTTAAAATAATGATGCTTAAAGACTAGGACATAAGTAACAACAAGATGGTGCTTCCAGAAAGAAATCTCATTTACAGACACTACAGTTACTAAAATTTTTGTTTATTTTATTTTAAGAATGTGTTTGGGTAAAGCAAGTTCTTGATCATGTGTCTCTTTCACAAGCTTCTGATTTTACAGAGACCGAAGTAATCAGATGACTTTAAAAAATTTACATATGGAAAATTGGGGATATAAAAGTTTGATATATGCAATGAAATCTTTATACATGTCATGGCATGCATGGCGGAAACATGAATGCAGACATCAAAGTGAATTGGATATCATGGTTAGGTTATCATTAGGTTTATGTGCATTGAATAGATTCACAGTTGACTGTATTTTTACACTACATACCTTATTGGAATAGAGAACTTTTTCTGAGCTTCTTTAATGAATCTTAGTAACTGATCATTTGACTGGAAATATCCCATGAGAGTGATCTCAGTTAAGCCTTGCATCTAAATATAATACAGAAAATAAGTGACTGGCAAGGGAATTTATTTGCATTGAATATAAATGTGAAACATCTGTAACATTATAAAGCATGATTACTCTTGGTTTAATTTCTGAACGAGAGAGAATATATGCAACTGTATGGTTGGTTAACCCAATTGATGTTTAACACAAATGATATTCAAGTGATATTTAACACAAAATTTACCAAATACAAGGTGATACAATGGCC
>JANTCA010000630.1:0-12561 GCA_024741275.1 Chironex yamaguchii
GGATCGTTGTCCTCTGTAAAAACCATTTAATTTAAAGTTTTAGATGCTGTTTCCTATAAACGAGCTTTAATTTGAAGAAATGCGTTATTCTATTAACCATCGATATTTTATATAATGATGCACCTTAGAGCTTCATTGAAAAGCAAGACCATCGTTTTGTGTTACCGCTTTGATTACTTGAAAATTGTCAGATTTGACGTCGTAAGACACGGGTTGGAAGATCAGGTGATTTCAATCATTACTTTGCATCATACATTACACAAGACTAACAAACCTACTTTCATCTGGAACTAGTGCAAACGGCGATAAATGGATGCCTTGTAAACACAACCTCCTTGTAACTTGATAGAGACTTGAGAACACGAATGGACCATCCTTGTTAAATGACTAAGAGTTTTGATCATTTCTACTTAACTATTTTAAAAGGGCGTCAAGTTTGTAGTCATGAGACGTGTTTGAAAGTTCCGATGGTCACCATTATGCTTAACTTATGTTCAAGTACAGAAAATGCTTATATACATAGCAAAAAGATCAAGCAATGTATTGATATATTAAATGAAAACTGGACATAACACTAGAACAAAAGCATCAAATTATGATGTTTTCCTCCAAAATGTGTATGACATAAACTCCCTCCCTTAGCTGAGCCAACGTGGTGCAGAGGAAGGCCGTAGGGGACTGTATAAACTACAGAACTAGAAGAAGTAATTTGTCCTTGGTCAGAGCCAAGAGTATCAAAACAGTCAAATGAAAATGATCTTTGATTAAATGACATCGCCAAACAATGTAATTAATGGATTACTGCCATTGAGATCTATCCTAGGCTTCAATCATGTTAATTCATGCTTGAGCGGAAATGTTATCAATGGCGCCATGGCTGACCATAGACTTGTCTTTTCGTGTATAGTGAACTGTTTCCAATGGCATCGCTGTGAGACAAAATGACGTGCTCTGGTTACTAGATAGTACTCGTGAATCATATTAAATCTATGGCATTTCTACTTGTTTGCGTCTTTGTTTCTTCTCGAAACTGATACAATGTTTTTCTTGTAAGGTCAAGGGAACTCAGTGGTTCAACTCACATACTACATATACCGAATCTGTTTTCTGAGTTCGAATGCACCACAAAAAATGTTGTCAGAGCCTAAATATGTTGTTCGACTTCATTACAATCATTTGAGCGGCAATTTTCATTTCCAAGTCTAAGTCATAAGGGAAAACTACAGTCGAGAAATGAAAAACGAGTCTCTTAACTGTAATAGTCTAAAAAGCGTATCCTGACAATAAATTGTCAAATTACTCGTTTGGATCATTTCTAAAAGGATGATAATTTTGTGACTCATGTTGTCGATGAAAAATACTCTGTAAGATAAGTTGTCATCATCAAGTCAATTAGGACAAAGATTACGTTTGATGCCACGACCCCCTAAATCTGTTAAACTTAATATACTCACAACATGTGTATAATTTAGCACCGTTTTGGGATAGCTTTAATATAACGTAATATGTTTCCCCTGCCTTAATTTATTTTGGACTTAGTCACTTTGAGCTCACTACACTCGAAAATGGGAAGCAGACAAAGTCTGTGGATATATTTATAGCTTATAGAGATGTAAAATGTGTTTACATTAACATTTAAGGCACACAATTATCAGCTCTATCTATTTCGATATTTCCACGTGAAAAACATGTGTATGGAAAGAGTGTCGTACAGTCGAACCTGTGTATAGCGGACATGCCATGTAGCGGACAGTTTTGAAGCAGATACCTGTTACAGCGGACACATATTCTCGGAACCGCACGAAAATTTGCCGTAAAATTAACCGTACAGCGGGCACTCGTATATTACTCGTATTTAAGCCCTTCAGTCTCATGACACCATGGCCCCTCTGTTTTGAGAAGAATAGACACTGATAAAATTCATGATACTCAAGTATTTTTGAAAAATGCAACAAACTCTCAGCACTTTGCCGCTTTAGCATCTATGTTTTTAGTACCAAACGATGATACCATAAAAAGTACAATCCACTGGGATTTCCAATCCAAGTCCTGCACATCTTGTCTCTCTTTCATGTAACTGTCCCACGGAAACAACTGTTGGGAACCTTGAGAAACATGGAGGCAGGTTTACGGTAGTTAACAGGCACTTGCCCAATTCGAAACTTAGAACTGCAGAAATGGAAACAAAGTGGCTTTCATGACTTTTTCAAATTATCTTAAACTTGTTAAAGCTTTATCAGTGAGGTTTATTTACGAAGTTTAAAACATGTTTATGCATTAACGTATCATTTTCCCCTTTTCTTTGCGAAACATTGAAAACCTTTATGTAGAAGAGTGTGGATGAGAAGGATGTCGTAACTTCGAACCTATGTATAGCGGATATGCTATATAGTGGACACCTGGCAATAGCCGAAACTTTTCCCAGGAGCTGTAGGTGTCCGCTATGGACAGATTCGACTGCATAACCCAGGATTTAACAGTCAGAATTAACGTGATTACAGCAAGGGGTTTCTTATAAAAGTTAATGGTTAATAACAGCAACCTTTTCTGATCAGTCTGTTCGAAGATCCAAGTCGAATATAATTCCAATCTAACCGAAAGTTCCTTTCTAATGATCGGGTTACAGGATCAGATAGAGATGGTAAAAATTTACAAAAAAGCATTGCAATCATAACTTGGGCTAGCGTAGACAGAGGCGACTCTTGAAAGATGTTGAATAAACAATTAAAACAATAATTACCAAAAAAACCCCCAAAACAGATATAGAATTTGTTAGTGTTTAGTGTTTTACCTCAAGTAATGTAAACAAAGAGTTTAGTAGTTCACCGATTTAATGATAGACAGGTACGTTTGCTCCCTCTGTAAACTATATGATCTAGAATATAGTACACGGTGACCACTTACATAAAGAACCTATCGTTAATCTAGGTACTGTAACCAATGATCCCTTCTCTTGATGAGGTTACACCTCATTTGCCCTTAAAGGCAAATCTCCACTAGAAGATTTTTGTGACGATTGTCAGAAAAATTCGTGACAAGTTTTATAACGAGATTCTTCTAAATTTGTGTTTGGGTTGTTTCTGAAATCTGATTGACTTATATTTGGAAGATCGCAAATCGCATGACAAAAAGTTAAAACAGTTTTTAAAAAGTCGTCTAGTGGAGATGCGCCTTTACACAAAAAATTACAGAGACTCGTAGCTCTCTTTTTAAAGTGGAATTGAACCATAATGCTTAGGTTTAAGGTCATCTTGAAGTTGTCATTAAACTGGAGTTTTCGATGGTATGCAGACTCTGCAGTTTTATTTAAGAATACGGGGCCTACTAAATGAATATAATCTATGGTTAAGCTACAAAAGATGACCCCCGTCATTCCTGTTGTTGTGATCACATCTTGGTTTATCTTACGCGTAGAATTACAGAGAATAGCAACTCTTCTCTTGGGGTGGATTTAAACCACGATGCTTAGATTGAAGATCCTCTCGAGATCATCATTAGATTAAAGATCAGGTTAATTAGGAAGCTCTGCAACTTTTTTCCAGACAAAGTTTCTGCATAAAGAACCGACCACAATATGTACGAACATCAGCTAATACAAATAAACAATGAGGTTTAGAATACTTTCTTTAGTTGTTATTTACTTAGTTTGATAAATTTTCATTAAAAACAGGATTGTTGATTCCTGTAACACGGGGAGATTGTAGAATACTTCGATATCTAAAATACTACATTTAATTGTTATTGGTATAAGCCAAATATGACTCTTAGACAATAGGACTTTTCAAACTTGTTTTCTTAGCAACACATGGGTAGGTAAGTTTTACATATTTTACACTGCAAACGGAAGAGGGAAACTTAGTTGAAGTATGATGAAGTATTTCACGTCAAGCGAGTAAAATGTCAACAATTTTTGGCTTCAAAGGTCTACGAAGAGTCTTGGAGGAAATGCAAACGATCAAAGTGACATATCTAGTTCCTTAGTTGGTATAAAGTTGCCGTACAAATTGTTTTCCTTACCAAAAAGGCAGTAATAATTTTAAAAGAAAGGAGTTTTCTTGTTCCAGAAAAACTTGTTTCAGTTTATAACACCAATGTAGTAGATGAAGGACCTTCTAGGTGACCACTTGATCTCGTACCGACTTGAGTTTGGTCATAAATTCATTTTCAATTGTAGCGAATCGAGCAAAGGGCTTTCTGTAAAGACTTGTGATACTTATTTACTTAGCAATAACATATTGGCAATTTCTAAATAATTCACCTCACTTGCAGTGTGATACTAAGAAAAAATACATCAATGAAGATAAGGACATCATATTGAGCTTACTACGCGCAACTCTGCTTGAATAGGAGGCAGGACATGGAAGCGATATTATGTTACACGGAGAACACAATATATAGCAGTTGTTCTTTTTATGTTCTTTCTTTGTTTGTTTGTTTAGTTGCAATTTTTCTCCTAGATATGATGTCAGCATACAGTCATTGCTTTTGGTATGTATTTCTTATGAATGGATATTTGCCACAGATAGGTGCTTGCTAAACTGGGGCAGACAGACTTTAAAAGTCGAAACTATTTTGACTCCAAAGACAATACCCCACTCAACACAATCTCCAGATTTTTACTAGTTTTTACATCACAGTCAGTATGATTGTATGTTTTTTCTTTACGCAGAAGCGACAATCTCCATTCATGTCGTCGCCGAAGGATCGATTTTACGGATATAAATAGATATGTTATTAAGTTGCTAAATTTTGAATGCAAGAGCCATTTCCAAGAGACTAACATCAGAATAACATAAATAATTGTCTGTCATAACGCAGATTACTGCCTCAAATGTCTAAGGAATGGCGCGCGTGTAAAGTCACTTTGAAGGTGGATCTTGTCCTCTCAAAGGGATTGAGCTGTCGATTGCGATTTATGTCACGAGTTGTTCTTTGATTCGCATTCAACAATTACTTTTCGAAATCTTAAAAGACACTTGCGAGCGTTCCGCCCTCCTCGTGTGTATTCATCACTCTCTTTCTCTCTCGTTTCTGTCACGAATTTTCGTATTTTCATGTTCATAAAGATATCATATAGATGAGAAATTGCTCGTTGGCTTCTCTTCCCTTATACCACATGACATTCCTATCGCAAGTAAGAACGTTGTGATGATTTGAAAGTTGATCCCTCGATTTGTCTGTACTGTCATAGTTTTGTATTGTATCTATATGTCCACTTTGTAAGAAAATTGTGTAGTGGCTTTGTTTTCTCGATCCTAAAGCCAACACTGAAAATCTTTTGCTTGCGTTAAATCACTTGAAATCTCTACATTAATCGGTTTTCATAGAAGCTTTTGCTATGGCTCTGCGAAACTCAGCAACCTTAGAAAATCCTTTTATCCTTTGATGTCTTGAATAGGGGCGGCTACTGATGGCGTCAACACGGTCTTTCTATGATAGTTTATATTCAATGAGCCTTAAGACTACAAATTACCAATGGAAAAGTTTCAATAGAATACACGTATATAGAGAGAGCATAGAATCCGATGGTTCATTCCTTATTGTTCATCTCACATTGCTGTCAGGAGCTTAAATATTCATAGATCGGCCTACATTGAAATCTTAATAAGACTGAGAAAAATAATGTTCTTTTTCTACAAGTTTTGGGAAGTACCGTCTGTTGGTAGCAAATAAGATCCTCCCAAGCTGATTGTGTTGACCGCCTCAGCTTCATCCTGTTGAGGTATTACACCTCTTTAAAGATCTAAAGGTGGAGAATTTTTGTCTGGCACAATGAAGAAGCCAGCTTTTCTAAGAAAATAAGAAGGATCATGTTGTTGGGCAATGTGTGTCATCCTTAAGTAATGTAATCTTTCGAATCAATGACCGTAGCTTTCTTTACGTCCAAAATAAAATGGAAAAGCTTGGGCCATTGCGTGTTTTCTATCTTTTTGTCTTTAATTTTTTAACTGCGTTGCTCATCACAAGGGCTATCGACCACCACAAGGTAAAGAGCCACATATTCACGAGAAGAACAGGGAGTCGGATAGAGTGATTATACAGGAATGTAATAGGTAATATTGGACTTGAAACTATGAAGACTTGTGAGAGGAAAGCATTTATTAAATAATGACCTCTATAGGTTTGAAGTTCGAAGAAGGAAGCTAATCGAATAAAAGATGTTATTACTCATTAGTTTTTGCACAGTGCGTAGACAGAACATGGATGTGAGTGCAGTTATGATGAAAAAGATAATCGCAATAACATAATGCCGATTGGTTTTAAAATATTACCAATAAACTATAAAACTTAATTCTGTGGCGTCATTAGAGCCTTGTAGTTCACAAATTCCCTGCTGGACTTTGTCTTTTTCAAATGAGTGGTTGAATAGGTCCCTTTCCAGACAACTTAGTTTGAGAGATCATAGGAAAAGTCGATCTTCCGCTTACATTGCTCAACAAATAGATCTTTATTGCTCCTTTTTTCTCTTGTGCTTGCATGGCTTCAGCATTCTAAGAAGCATGAAACAGTTTATAGCTTGAATAGAAATGGGGATATTAGAATCAGAGAGGCAAGACGATAGACGTGCATTTCAAAGGGTCGAGCGTTGGTTTGTGCGTGAGAGTAAACATTAGAAAGATAATTTAAATTATCCTCTGTTGATTTGTGTTATAAAAAGCAAACAGGTTAGGAAAAGTACTTGTTATGCTTTCAGTGTTTAGTGATGACTAGCCGGTTCACACTAGAGCCAAAAACACAATAACGCTAATCAACCATACCTGTATCTTCAAACGCGGAACATATTCATCAGGAAGTTGTTTAATTGGTACAGTTTGAACGCCAAAATTTGAAACATGATAAATTGTCAAGCTTGCCGTGTTTCTAGTGAGGACAGGCCTTACATAGGCTTTGTGTCGGCTTCTCTTTCAGAAGAAGTTTAGGCATGATTACGAATTGGCTTATTCCACCAATATTAGTATTTTCTTGAATTTCTTGAAGATATTGCCAATTTTTTTCAATTTTAAAAGATTGCAAATGTTTGTTTTAGGTCAATTAGTTTATAGTTAGACACGATTATATCTCCCAGTCTTTACGGGTCATCTCTTTGCAACTAAACAGTACGATACTGCAATGAATTTATGAAACACCTTAATTACGCATTTTTAAACGAATCCCAAATCACAGAATAGAAAGACCAGAAGCCTCACACAACAAATTTTCAGCAGAATGTTTTTAAGTGCTCATGCCTGGTCCTAGCAAGTGTAAGTCGTAATACGCATGCCCCATTTCAAAAAGGGTTCTCTTTGGCGCCAGATAATTTTAGCGGGAAATTTAAAAGTCAAAACATGATGGCTGGGAAACAGTGGAGAAAGTCAGGCCAAACATGGTGTTCGGCTTTAAATTGTTCAAACAACAAAGGCAGGAACCCTAATCTCAGTTTCTTTAGATTTCCATTTGACGAAGAAAGGTGAGACCAGGGTTTTTTTGTTCTCGTTTGAGCACAATTAAACCAGTTGCAGTCTGTATTACGAGTCCGACTCCACAGTGCGTTTGATGCACTTAAGCCCGAATTTCTCAGTCGTCAACTTAGCTTTCCTCTCAGTGCAAAGCGATGATTTAGCTTTACTTATACTCCTTGGTGTACTGGCGTAATGAACTGCAAAAATTTCCGCACGCTTTTTTGGGTCTCTCGGTTTTGGAAAGTATAAAAAGTTCATACACTTATAACTTTAACCCGCTACTCAAACTTCCATGTTTTACTCGAATTGATCGTATGGGATTATTGACATCCATTTGATAACAATAATTGTGACCCTTAATTGGTGGAAGGGTGAATGACGTGAACCATAGTTTTGAATGGATCAAAAGTTTAATTATGATTTGGATAACTGGTAACAAGTATTCTCATACTTATCTAGGGGCACTGTATATATCAGCAGCCATTGGCACGTATGATTTATATTTCCCGTGAGTGGGCATAAGCAAATTCTCTAAATTCGGAAGTGGCAGAATATATTACCTACCAATGAGTTTCAGTTAGTGATACCAAAGACTTCAAACATTCATAACCAAACCTTTGCATTGGAGTAGTACTTACTTTCATTCTGTAACACAACAATAACTGACCATTGATTGTGAACCCTTAGTCTCAGCTACAATCTAATGGTAGCCATGATGTCAACTTTGTATGAACTAGACTACGATCTCTCAATTTCTTCCACTGCTTACAGATTTAGCAGTCATTCCTTCGCGACTAGCTGGCGAGTACACTTGCTGGATTAATGACGGCCTCGTCCCCATGCAATCTCAGATTTTGTCTGCCTGAGATCACAGGCTTCCGACGAGAGTGAGACTTCTGGTCTTTCTATTCTGTGTCCCAAATACAAGGAGGTTTAATGAAGATTGGAAAGTACCAAGCGAGGTTTTAGGTGTAGAGCGATAGTTCCTAATCTGTTCCTGTGGTTGCTCCCCTTCACACTGATTAAACTGACGATCAGAGACCTACCTCTAAAACCCAGTTGAACACTAGTTTCATGTTCCATCAAACACTATTATGTCCTAATTTATCATAATTTGTACATTTTAATTACGTTCCCGATTCTTTAAGACTTCAAACTTATTTTTCATTGGGGACACTTTGCTTGGCGCACTGCACATTAACAATTGATACAAGTCTACAGGTTTTTCAGCTTAAACCAACGATCTCCATGCTCAGTAGTACTCGGGCGCCTGCATTTTTAGTTAGTGTGTTGATAGTGTCACTCAATGCACATTCTCTACGATGCGGATGGGGATAGCAATAATTTGGCTTGACCAAATATCATAATGGCAACATATTTGCCAACAATTTCATTTAACAAGTCGGCCATAAGCTGGTACGGAATTGTTTCTTAAAGAAGACAAACGTGACATTTGATGAGATACCAATACCATAAATCCTCAAATTGCCCCCTCCACACTTTCAAATAAGCCCCACCCTAGAACCATGAATTGTTAATAAGCCCCCTCGCCGAAGAAGTCTCCACTGCTAACATATTGAATTTCATCGAAGTACTTAAATGCTTACACAGGAATTACTGACTAAAATATACGAGGTCTTTTGGAAATGCCTTCGTTATGTGCAGCGAGTTAGAGAAGATTTTGTTTTTCAAGCAGTTTTGTCATCAATATCTAGGCGTACTTTTGGTTTTCTGTGTATCCAATAATACTTCGCTGGAACAACTAAACTAATTTCTCGTTTTCTTTTTCCAGTAACAACAGCAACCATGGTGTCTGTATTTGTAGCATTGAGAAAAAAAGTTTATCAGCTGAGAAATTTCAACTGGAGTGTGATCAATAGATAGCTCACTTTTTTATGGCATACTGACTGAAAGACACCAGTTGCAGTACGGTTATATTGCATTGCCTCTTCCCGATCGTCCTTATTGCACAACAGTTCTCCTACTTTAGGGTACCACGTTTCCTAATGTATAGGATGTCCTCGTATTGGATTTGCAAATTCCACTGTGTAATTCATATCGAAACGTACTGGAACTCCTCCGGCCATTTTATAATTGATAGGAAGAATTATTTTACCAAATCAATCTTAGAGATTATAGATTAACAGTTATAGTTAGATTATTCTTTTTCATTATGAAAAGAAAGAAAATTTGAAAATGCGTTTTTTATATGGCATGCTTCAGACAATTTCATAAAAAAACCATGGTATAAACCCACCTTGAATAAGCCCCATTCAAAAATAAGCCCCCACGGAGATAATTTAAGGATTTATGGTACCTGTTCATCCTTTGATTCGACTTGATAAAGATGCCGTCACCGTGATCAGAAATAATGGAGAGACTGAAACTGAGAAAGACTGTAGACATCTAGGGCTTAGAAGAGGATACGATGTGAAGTATATCTCGAATGAAGAGGAATGTGGGCACAAATGCTATCATTGACACGGGAAAACATTAAAGATGAAGATGCTGGGATGATTTTTCAAAAGAGAACAGGATGGGGAGATAAGAGGTCCTCAAGAGGTACCTTGCTCAATGAAGTGGAATTCAGAAACGGGTCTTTAAACCCAGAAGTAACAAAACAGACGCGTCAGAGATCGTCCAAAATAGTGATCGCGGATTAATCACCGTGATTCCAGGTAAGAACGGCAGGTCTGAGATGCAAATGAGAAAAGGCAAACAGTAAGTCGACTGAAAATCGAGATATGCTTCTCTCGCACTACTGTAAAGCAAATTATATATCTAGATATAATATCCAACAGCATTCCTTTGGAATGACTGTGTTTAAGTTCATTCTCATATCTGAGCAGACAATGTACATATTCTCATTACATAGAAAAGAAACTAGAAAATGCTAGAAGTAAAAGCTTAATTCAGTAACAAGAAGACTAAAGACGAACACAATAGTCAGTCAATCAGTGGTAGAAGAGAATTTCAAAGATTTTTTTCACGAATCTAATTTTCTGTTTTCACGAATTTGAACTCAAAGTAAAGGATTTAGAGGATGGTCTGTTTAGGTGACAGCTGAAATATTCCACATAAGATCTGGTTTCAAAGAACGTCACACTGATCACACTGATTTCTTACACCTGTGCTGTTGGATTTGCTGCTTGTAACTGCTCTGGTTTGGCTGAACGTGAAAAAAATCTATATCTTCCAATGCACTTAGGTGTAATAATTGACGCAGACAGGCTACCAGAAGCACCATTACTGTTACACTTGGATCTGGATTACAGCATGACATATGATATCTCAAATTCTTGACCTACCAGTGTTATGATATCCTAAAATTTTCCTGTGGACAGAGGAGCTAACAAAAATTGATAGCGGCTTAAGACGCCATTCACCATCACGCCTCGGTAACGGCATAGTTCAGTACTAAAGTTAAATACAAGAACAAAAGATCTGGAGTTTATTCATTTATAGCAATTGAAATTTATTGCAGTGGTATCTAAATGCACATAGGTTTTCCGAAACATAGTTAACATTATGAATACTCGAAAAGATAAAAGAAACTTTACATAGGACGGAACTCTTTCAACACTGTAAAGGTATTCAATTATTCATTCTCTACAGAAGGCAGGTTACGACACAGAATTACTGTTTATGAATATCGAGTCATCATTTCGGGATAGGCCTTGATCGGTTTCCGCTCAGGTCAGAGCGCAAAACGATAAACGTCTTTGATATTTTTGCGAAATTAGATTGAAATGTTATCGGAAACGTTGATCTGTAAAAAGTAAAACAAATCTCCGTGATTGTATTTCACGACTGTTGAATAGCAACTTTTGCGGCCCTTAGATGTGAGCAAAAATAGTTGAAAAACATGCCTGCGAGGTGAACACGTAAGCCAAAACAGAGGCGATGAGAAAACATTGGCGGCACAGCTGGTTTGTAATTTACTTGCGTCTGCATAACCAGCCGTCCAGACGCTAACACGTTTCTCTGTTGACCCTTTTATTATAAAACCAAGCAGAAAAAGACAAAAGAACACCCTGCAAAGTTAGGAATCTACATGTAGTTTCAGCTTCAGGATACTCAGGGAGAATAAATGGGTGACATTTTCATTAAAGTAATACTATTTATTTGTCTATTTTGTAAATTGCTGATCTATACTTACACGTGTCTTAATGAAAAGAAAGTTACATGTGTAAATTTATCATATCTTGATACCCAATTTGTCTTATTTTGTAAACTACTATTAATTAAGCCACATCCTCTGCTATAATCTTATGTGCTATAAGAAGAAAGTTGATGCTTTAAATTTGATGAAATGTTCTTCCTTAATTCTTGATTATAAAGCATAGATACAATAAACCCTAGCATTTATTGAAATTACATCAGGATTGAAAACAATACAGCAACTACCGCTCTTTCTTTCTATCTTTCTTTCAACCTTACCCAACTCTGATAATACAGTAGTTACGCATTTATTTGCACTAAATCATTCTTCTGATTCTTTAGTAAATATAGAATCCATCGAAAATGTGGTATCAATTAGTCATGTTGTAAATTACAAACAATTAAGAATTGACCAATGTAAAAGCCTCGTTTTCATTTCTGATATTGCAAAATATGTAATTACACAATATTCCCTTCACATCTAGTGATGGGAAAACGGATACTAACAAGACCAGATTCGACTGATGACAATCCATTAATCATTGCTGATGCGTCTAGTCTAGGTAAGCGTGCTCGTTATTTCCGCACACTGGTTACTAGTTTTTGGAAGCGTTGGAGTTATGAGTACCTATCTGAACTCCGACAGCAGCACACGTCACAGCGTCGCATGAATCAAATGCGTACTATTCATGTTAATGATGTTGTTTGCATATTTGACAAACGCATGCCTCGGCAGTCTTGGCAGTTGGGATTAGTCAAGGAATTAATACCTGGTAGAGATGGTTTAGTGCGTGCTGCAGTTGTTCAAGTTGGTAGTAAGACAGGCAAGCCATTTACCATGGCTAGAGCTGTTCAACTTTTGTATCCAGTTGAGATCAGTCAACGCTGTAATAGCTCAGAAGATACAGAAACTGTACCCAGGCCACGTAGAGAAGCCGCAGTAATTGGAGAAATACGCCGT
>JANTCA010000631.1:0-12560 GCA_024741275.1 Chironex yamaguchii
CGTTTCATATTCTGAGGAGTGTCAGACGAAAAAAGCTTTTAAGTATGATTTTAGCGCAATGTCGCAAATTTTCAAGGGGATAAAGAATACAAGGAGTAATTATCTTAAACCTGAAATTGTTGAAAACAAATATTATTTCAATCATACTTCACAGGGAAGAGACCGAAACAATAAAAGTGTCTTTTTGTGAAACAAATTTTTTTAGTAGAATCAATCAATGTGTTTAACTGACTACTTTGCTATGTCTGTCTAGACACCAAGATAAGAAAACAAGGATCTAACCTTAGAAACATCTATAACAAGGCGTATGACCCTTAAAATCCCCACAATTAAGAAGATAAAACACCGTTCATGTGAGTTGTTTACGAATTGTTTTTTCAGTGTTCCCTCAAAGATCCTGACCCATTTATTCCAAATACAAATGTTTATTCTCATTAATTTAAAACATTAACGTGTACAGAATCTGCAAAACTACAAGATGGGGAAAGGTAAAAACAAAACTGGTCTTGTAACCAACCATAGAGCAGGGATCAACAGGACTTCAACGCACTTACAATGAAAGACGCTCTTGCTATGTCAGTTATCCAAAAATTATCATCCTTAGCTTTTAGTAAGCTAAGTTCTTGTTCATATATAGCTTTATGTCCCTCTGGATACATCTATGTCAGGGTGGCCCTCTAGTGTTACGAGTCCTGTGTAGCAAACATTGAAGACAAGATTTGTTTGGTTTTTGCTATCTTCATGCAAAATTTTGAACTTCTTTTCTCAGAAACATTTATGTACCCCTGGCAAAGCCAAAGACATGGAAATATAAGCTTCTGTGTTGTATACAGGAAAAATGGAGTGATGATGACTCCATAATAAAATCGCTTTATCTGTTCAGTTTTTTGTTCGCTTTATTTTTGTAAGTTTAGTTTCAGTCTATACTTTGGCAATAATTCAGTGCACACTGTCCATGACCAAGTTAAGATGGAATCTCACTAAGCCCTTTGACAATGAAACATGAAACTTTGGTTAAAACAGTCAATAGTTCATTCCGCATCTGCATATTTTCACCCTGTCTTTGTTCCAAATTGTTCTTATAATAGAAAGGGGATAAGCTGAAACAATCTCATGCTTTTAAGTAGGTAAAAAGAGGAAATTAGAACTCCCTGGTCACTTCCCAGAGGGTGTACTTTCAACGGTGGCCATAGCCTTACTACATGGCTACCAAACAGTTGAAGTATATGACATTAAAGAACATTTATGCAAACTTACAAACAATCTTAAATTGCCAATGTCAAAGTCACTTGGGAGGGGTCCCACAAAGAAATAGATAACATAATAAAGAATGCAAGTAAAGGGTACACGAATCAATCATTTGAGCTTTGAACCAGGTTCTCCAAACCTCATGACTTCTATCCTAAATAATACTTCTTACCAGTATGGTCAAACGCTTTTTAATCCTGATGGTAGATCACACAATCGTGCAGTAAGGTGTCTGTCAGCCATTAAGTGGTGCAGGATTGCAAGTTCATATCAATGGGCAATTGCAGCAGAAAATAGATTTCTGGATATTTCAGACACATGCAAGCAAGTGCCAAAATTCAAAACATTGCTGGAATTTATTTTCTTTAGAAAGAAATATGCTCATCATAATATCATACAACACATCTAGTACAAACTTACTTTAAAATCAATTTGTGATGCCAGCTCCTTAGCTTCTTTATCGGCTTCATCATTGACAGTTATTTTACCTACACAGTGAAATTATAGGAACATTCTTGACACCATTCCTTACCACAAACAGGATTAGGTTTTGATAAGAAAAACAACACTTTTTAAATGTGCATTAATTTGATTATGTAACATGTTTGTGTTTTCCTTTTAAAACAAGCAAAGCACCAATAATGACAAAACTACTACATTTCATTAAGTAATCAAAGTAGGTATGTTCATGTTTAATACTAATTGTCATATAACTTTATAGGTTATTATTTGTGTATAAATTTGAATAGGTTCTAACTGTAACCAATGCCAACTAGAGATGGCTGTTAAATAGCTCAACATGTTTTGCAAATTATAAGTCTGTCGCTCATTAAAGTCATGTCTGGACTACTGTTTTTACACTCACTTAAGAATAGGCTAAGATATTTATGTCATTAGCAGGTCTCATATTTCAAATAGGCAACCATAGTCATGCACATCACTAAAACTAACCAAAGTACCACAAACTCGTACTCCTACAACATGTCAACAAATTCACATATAGTTTACAGGTCCTGTTTAGAAATTTCTAACAAATTCTGTTTAAAACTGTATACATACTAGCCCCCTTCTAGCTCTTCACATGAACATTTTGAAGTCAAGATATATTTTTGCTGATAACTAGGAGGCAGGGAGGTTAACTAGTAATCATTAGCAATTATCTTAATGTATCTTAGCGACCCTAAGTGGTAAATAAAAAGGAAGACTAACACTACAAAGCTGTCTACAATCTTCTGATTGCATTTCTGTCACCTCTCTAGCTTGTCAGAATAAAGTTAAATTGCTCTAACATAAAATTCAAAGAAAGCATTAGAAGATGTATATCTATATCCATATAACAATATTTTGCAAAGCCTTCCGGCATCAATGCAAAGAAGTCTAAAACCCCAAAAGAAATTTTAAGTAAAAGTTAAAAAGTCTCAGAGTTATATTGCAAAACTGCAAGCTAACTTAAACTAGATTAAATTATAAGAATTACACTTGAAATATTTACAGTTCTAAAATTTCTTTGTTGGAGCAAATATCCCAGTCTTTTATGGTTTTTAAGAAGAAACTGTTTATGTATGACTCTGTTTAACATAGAAGCAGTATAAACGTTAGACTATTATCGCTGCATTTTGCCTTGTGATTGCTGTGTTGTTTACAACCTTTTTGAATAACTTTAGTCGAGCCTGCCATCTTCTGTACTGTAGTGTTGGTATGGTTAGCCATTTCACCTGGGTGGTAATACAGCCAGGTTCACAATCTTTGAAATTGGATGTAAAGCGGACTGCTCTTCTCTGCACCCCCTCTATAACCTGGATCTGGTTGTTAACATAAGGATCCCAAACTAAAGAAGAATATTCCAAGGTAGGACACACAAGAGACTTATAAGCTTATAGCTTCACTTCCTATGTCTGAGGTTTCTCTTTATAAACCCCAATGTTCTACTAGCTTGCCCAACGTTTTCAACTTGATACTCCCAATTCAGATTGTTAGATATTGTCACTCCAAGGTATTGATGTCCTTAAACAGGTTCCAGCACTTGTCCTTTATTCATATAAAGATAAATTAATGATGACTTTTTATCGATGCGAGAATGTAGCATATACATTTTCATGAACACCATTTGCCATCTGTCTGCCTGAAGTGCATCACTGGTTCTTTTTACAATCCCCAAAGGAAGGCTGTTGTTTGCAAAAAGATGCAATGTTGATGTCAGTCCTTTCCTGATGTTGTTTATGTATAAAAGAAAGAGTAGTGGGCCAAGGACAGATCCTTGCAGGACACCAGATTGGAGCTGGGATTCTCTAGACTTTTTAATGTCAATTTTAACACTCAACCACATACCTATGCATCTTTTTATTTCCCCTCTGATATCATTATGTTCTAGTTTCAATAAAAGCCTCTGGTGTGGACCTGTGTCAAATGCTTTTGAGAAGACTAATGTTATTGCATCCATTTGCTGGCCCTTGTCTAAATGCCTATGAATCTCCTTAATGGTAGATACTAACTGAGTCTCACATACATGGACTTTTCTGAATCCATGCTGATCAGCTGTTAAAATGTTATGCTCCTCTAAATGGGTCATTACATGATGAAAAATTATGTGTTCTACCATCTTGCGTATCACTTATGTGAGATAGGATGGTAGTAAACATGTCTTATTTCCTTTTTTGTAAATTGCAACATTGGCTAGCTTCCAACGTCTGCACTTCAGCTGTTTTGATTGACTGCATGAATATAAATTGCAGAAAAGGTGATGAGTTCTAGAAAAGATGTACCCAAATCCCAATTGAAAGCACAGTACATTACATAACTCACCTTCAGGCAAAATATCTTTGTTTGCAATTCCACAAGATTCACAAGTCCATTCAACTGACCTACAAAAAAGGTTCATTACTAAAATCAAAGAAATAAAAAATGTAAATGCATGATCATTAATTTACGGAAATGTTAGAACTGCAAAAATAATGTTTGGAAATGTATTTGTCTTATTACAGTGTACAAACCACTGCAACAAATTTATTAGCTACTTTGTCAGCCACCTCTAAACACTAGCATCGATCCATCACTGAATTTGTTATGGGTTGAAAATATAACATCCAACATGCAGTAAAATACAACAATTGTGCTTTTGTGTTAATAGATTTTACCAATAGGTTATAATACAAGACCTAAACAACAATAAGATCATGGGCTGGCAAAGACTTCAGATAACAAAATAGTATATGAGAAATTCACACAATTACAGTAAATAGACAATGAATGCAATTTAATGAAAAACCTCTCTTGAAAGGTACTCACAGTTCCTTATCACTTCAATGCTACCACTTCAGTGCCTTTAGTTACCACTAAGAAAAAATACTTCAAATGCAATAAAAATGAAGGATATGTTCTTACCTCAATGCCAGCCGCTTTCTTTCATGTGGTGTATAATCTAAAGCACCAATAGCTCCTCCACCTTTGGTTGGCATAAATCCGATGAGAGCAAGCAGTACAGTTCGAACTACAAATAACAATGTTATGTCCTTTAATCCCTGTTGACTTGAAACATTAATAATCACGAACCATTAACTACAAAATTGAGAAAACTTGAATATAAGATAAAAGGTTCAATTTTTACATTTTATAACAAAAATAAAAAATACAAAATAGACAATGTTTTTGCTTTCAAAATAAGCAAGCAATGGTCTTTGGAATTGTAACCAGCTGAAGATGCCTGAAGATGAATTCCAATAAAGGAGAATGTTTGAAACAAAAAAAGACCAATATATGGTTAATAATGTCAGGAGCGTCTTTCAAGACTTTAATAACAAGTAAATACCTTGTAACACCTTAAAATATTTGATGGATTGATCATACATCTTACTAGTTTTGGCTATCATCTATTTAAAAGAACAGCAAGTTGAAAGAGTACACAAAATCATTGATTTCTTGTACAAAATATACGTACATAAAAACATTGAAATATACACTTACTACTCCAAGATGGTTGCCATGTTTCTGGATGATGTGCTGACATACTCAAGCAAATCTTTTTTCCCGTCTCAAAGCGACCATTAGGCTAAAGGAAGCATAAGTCATAGATTAAGTCCTTTTCCAAAAGGTGTAATCAAAAGGATAGCATCAACTTCAGTTTCCTTATCCATTGGCCAAATATTTGTACAAGAACATCAAATCTTAAGAGTATAAGACTAGTTAACCTTGAGCACTGTATGCTTCTTGTAAGACAAGACAACTATTACTTCAATATCTCTTGTTATAATGATGGCCTCTAGAACTTCAGTGGTTGTTGTTTTAACATGGTCATGTGCAATATATATGATTCCTTTAGACCAATCAAAAACTTCTCAAGCTCAGGTCTCTACATTAAATCTGCAATCTTTATCCTACAACGCATCTTCTATCCTTGGAATTACCAAAACCTTTGACAGGCTTCTATGCAACAGTTGAAAGGACATATCTATTAGTCTATGAATGAACATGAAGCCATCACAAAAACAGATCAATCATATCTTTTTTGCCCTGTGTTTTTCTACCCTTAATCACCTCAAAAAAGGAGGTCAAGTGATTATCAACTTTTGTTTATTGGTTTGTTGGTAAGTTCATTTTCAAAATATCTAAAAAATGTCTGAATTGAATTAGTGATGTATTTGTTTATATTAAACATGGAATAGCCAACAAAGGACTGGTCCTTTCATACAGTACTAAAATGTTGTTCGTCGTGGACTTAGTTTTCATGTCTGAATATATCTGAGTCTGACTGGTTCCAGTTGATTAGTTTTGGAAATGTTTAGAATCAAATTCTGGACTCTTGGTCACTTTTTGGGAATGAATACTGCTAGCAAGGAAGTCTTCATGGGGATAACCTAGTTATCATACTTTGTAATAATGACTACAAAGGGCATCATTGTGGGCAAAACACCTACTTGAATAATTATACTGGCTAGGCAGAAGTTCGAACTCTCAGAGTGCTTCTAGTTTTAAATCTTTATCCTTCTTCAAAAGATTTGAACTTTACTGGTTTACTTACCGTAAGGAGAATGATATGAGGTGGTTTCATTGGATATTCTGGTGGTAAAATAATCCTTCCATGGTATCTTCCTCCTTCGAATTCAGAATCTGCAGGACCCCTAACTGTAAAGTGCCACTCAAACAGGTTATCCTGGATGAAAATGTATTAGAACTCTGCTCACATATTTAAAGCAATCATTTTCAAATTTAAAACAAAAATAGCAAAAATGATAATCATAATGATAAGCAAAAATAGTTTTTCATAATATGGACAAGACACAAGAAATTCTAATGCACATGGATATGTACATTAATCATGTCATCAGTAAAAGCATGCGAACAAAAAGCATCACATACAATTACTTTTTGGCCAACTCCTGAAGGTGATTCCAAAGAAGTAGGATAGTAGAAGGCTCTGTAAGAGGCAAGCTAAAATTGTAAAGAAGTACCTTTTCTTTGACGTAAATATCAGTGATTTAAAAAGACAGTCTCATATTGTCCCAGGCAAATGTATGGAAGATACAGTACATAGATGCAGAGTTTAAACTGACCAGAGTTACTCTTGTCATAAAACCTACTGAAAAAAATAATTAACAATATCAATAACTAGCAAGGATAACTTTGCAATTATAAGCAGCTGTGGTATAGCGATCGTTCAGGATCCTGATCCCGATCCCGGCCGGGATAGCCCATCCCGATCCTGATCCCGATCCCGATAAGATAAGGGTCGGGATTAATGGGAGGAGAATGATTCAGACTGCTGTGATTTTCGTTGATCTGTATGAGTGAATAGAGACTACGTAATAGCGCTCAGTGTTTTTTTTTGTTATCATTGCTTCTATCTGGCTGTTGCGTGGTTATTGTGCAATTCTGACTCATGGACTCATTGGGTTCGGAATGGATGTGACTCCACGATTGTGCCTGGCTCTCTCGCTCGTTATTTCGTAAGTCTGGCTGAGTACTCAGTTAGTTGGCTTCTTGGGTTAGAGTTGTTAGCCAAAAATGTCTTCTAAAACTTCCGCCATGTAGTCTTATTTTTCAATGACGGCTGATCCAACTAAAGCCAAATGCAAAATTGGTGGTTGTTCCGAAAACGTCCCAGTTAGGAAGTCGAAATCTACAAAGGGTCTGTGGGCTCATTTGAGGGTGCGTCATTCAAAGGAATATCCCGCAGCTTCCAAGAAAAGAAAGGAATCTGAAGATACAGCTTCAGCTAAAAAAAAGGCAGCTGAATCCATTTTCATCCTGGAAAGTTCGCAATTGGGATCAACTACTGGTGACGAAGCTTCACATTCTTCTTCAAGTCAGAAAAAAATATCCGAATTCTTTCCATCTGCGGATAAATGGAAGCCTGGAAATCCTAAGCAAAGGGAGCTTACTTATCTCTTGGCTGAGTGGCTGGCTGACGCGATGTTGCCATTCACTACAGTGAATAACGACTGATTTCGTGTATTCATGGAGGCAGTCAACTAGCGATCATTCGAGATCCCGATCCCGATCCAGACAAAATGTGATCCCGAACGATCGCTACTGTGCTAGGATTCTTTGCTCTTAAAGAATTAGATAAGGAGATTAAAAATAACAAAAGGAAGGTTTTGGTATTACAACAAGTATAACAATACTTCATCAGGTTAAGCTTGCTACATGTTATTTATAGTGCAGGTTACTGACATCAAAATATGGCACTTAGCCAAGGATCAAAGGACATTCCAATGATGCACGTGTTGTTGTCACAAGTGCATTTAAACAAAGAGAGAATAAATAAAATGCACAGGAAATATTCATCAAATACCTCAAGTGGTTGGGCATGATATTGACTATTTGCTTCTCTCAGCTCCATAGCTTCCCTCATCAACCTCTTCACAGCTATAATAATAGAATTATTGGTCAAATGAAGACTTAACAAACGTCTTTAATGCAAGCCCTATTTTTTATTTATAACATAAACATCTAGTTGTAATATTTGGCTTGTGTTCAAATTATACCTATGCAGGCCCAATAGTCAACTCCACCTTCCATCCTTGCTGGATTGGTTAAAACAGTATTGCCCTTTACTGTGGACAGTCTATAACTATATATCATAGGTTATCCATGAAGGACATTGTGTATTTCTTAGAATAACTGCCATACTTCTGTTGATGGAGATCAGTGTTCTCCCTGGGAAAAAATTTGTGCGTAACGGAGGATTTCAAGGAAAAGAAGACATCTGAGCCAGATAAACTGTGCTTTTGTGCATTGTCTGGTATTTGAGGCATCCAATGTGCAAACCAAATAAAACGTTTGTCAAGCGAAACATTTCATGACAACATTGTAAGAAGATTAATATCCTTTTCATCAATCTTTTTGTAGTACAAAACTTGAAAATCGCCTAGAAAATTTGCAACATTGGGCTAAAATCATACTTAAAAGGTTTTTCGAGTTTGTTTTTTCGCTTGGACTCTTCCAATAATGTTTGCTTATTAATTTTCTCTTTCTTTGTTTCCTTTCTTGTCTAGGATTGGCTAGTTTTGCTACGTGTTTTGTATCCATAGGTTGCCATATACATATACTTTCTGACATTTCATACTCTGAAGGGTGTCAGATGAAAAAAGCCTTTAAGTATGATTTTAGCGCAATGTCAAAATTTTTAAGGCCATTAACACCAATTTCTTTTATATTACTACTATTACATGGTCCCTACTGGATTAAGTTATATGTTGCAAATTAAAAAGCTATGTAAAGTGTGAATCAAAGGAAAGGCTGTGGCCTGGAATGGAATTCAAGATAACATTAATACCAATAACAATAACATCAAGCCATAAACACGTCATACTTCCTACAACTGGTGCCAATGATTAACAAAAATCTAGCTCCCTAAAATTCTTACTAGAAATCCAAGATTATCATTGGTCATCTACTTAACTCTTAATTTGCATTCTCGTCTCTCTGCGATCTCAATAAGATCTTACAATTATTTTTTCTGTGCATCTACTTGCACATTAAAAAACCGTCCGACCATGAATGTGCTATGTTCTTTTAAATCTGTTACCATATGTAGCTGCTACTCGTATCTGAAAACAAGGTTTCCGCTTATCATTCTCAGCACTGAAACAAACTTTTCCCTTTTGACGCGATATGGTCATTACCAATAAGTATGGGAACTTAGTATCCAAGAATCAACAACTCGAGTATGATAATCAAGACATAACTGACAAAGATGTGCTCTCAAATACTTACAAGGACTCCTTAAATTATACTTCCTTTGGATATCTTCATCCATGTTTCTACAGCACGATTGCTATCGAAACTTTATAGTTTATACTCGGTATTTAGTTAATGAAAAGAAACGTGCTATCCACGCACACATAACAGGAAACTTTGTAGAATCAATATTTAAGCACCTCCAATTTGGACAACTGATATCAAAAATTTTTCCATGTTCGAAACCTTCTAAGTTAATCTAAATAGGTAGAATAATGCAGTGGCGAACAAAAGGTATCGAAAATGATGATCTTTATAATTTTCACTGTACATTTAGTCCAACAAACAATACGTGGCCTTCGTTAAGGCAAACTGCTCTCTTGTTGACATTCTGACAAATAAGCATCTATCAGACCTTGTTTTCATAACGAGGATGGTTACAGTCCGCTGTGTAACTCTTCACAAATTAAACAGAATGCATTTTCGTGTTTGTAAGTATAAAGGGACACCTTGACTAACTTTTCGAAAAAGCTATGGCTTCTGCAAGACACTTACGTGGCTCAATACTATCACGTGTTCGAGGATTATTGGAGACCGAAGCAATCTCCACAAAGCCTTTATGGTACGATATTGTGGATCGGTTTAGGTCTGAGAGACTTGGGGCTGACTTCCCACCACCTAAAGGCAGACCAACCACTATAGTATTCGAACAAGACATTATTAGAAGACAGAGCCGATTAAGAATTCCAGATCTTACTCAGGAGCCATTAAATTTGTTCGGTAAACTAGACGAGGTAGACAAAGAAAGGTTAATGGTATTTGGGGACTCCCTTCCCGAGAGGTTTATCAACTATGTACACAAGCTACAAAAAGCAGGAGTTGAGGAGGAAGACAGTTACCGCAGAGGTCAGGCTTGGTATGAAGATCAAATGCAAGTAGCAATGGAAAGAGTTGCCAAACAGCGAATTCGTGCACGCGAGCAATGGGAAAAGAAACTTAAAACTTCATTCTCTGTGTCAAACGAGGAGGAATTGGAAGCAGTTGATAAATCTGTGGATTTCCATTCACTACTTAATATTCATGATTCAGGTGAAACTCCTAAAGACTAGCGCTGAGGGAATTATCTGCTGAGTGTCCATGTATGTCTACATTTTTGTATGCTAGTTGTTTTTAGACCAAGTATGGAATAGGACAGGATTACTTGCACATGTACATATAATGGCTTTACTGAAATGGAACTGTTCAGGATAGCATGGAAGGACAATACGAAGCAAGATATATTTGTTGATTGTGCTTTGATGCCATGAGCTAAGATTTTTTCTTGGTTGACATCTGGACTGTGGTGTATGGCAGTTTCTGAGATCTCGGATGTGCAGGAGCTATAAGTGTGCACATTGGCTTAAAAGTACTCTAAATTTGCTTCAATAGGACACACCCTGCTGTAGCTTTTTCTGGGTGTGTAAGGCTATTTTGGGTGTGCACTTGCCATACTCTGCAATCCGGGTTAACATTCTGGCTTGAAGATTTGAATAGTAATTTGAAACAGTTTAGATTAATAGATTATACCCCAGCATTCAACCCAGTTTTTGGACACATGAAGTGAAAGATATAAGATGACCAACTCCCAAATGCTGATGAAGCTTACAGTTAAAGAATATCGTGCACACTTTATCAACCTGTCAGTGAACAGTATGGCAGTACAGTGGACTCTCTAACTTGAACTCTCAAGGGACCAAAAGAATTGTTCAAGATAGAGAAAGTTTGAGTAAGAGAAAGAGTCTCAGATTTACTTAATACATCATGGGAAAACATAATTGTATGTTGTTATTACACATGACTGCTCTGCACCAAGAACCAATCATATACAGCCTTGTCAACTTCCTTGTATTCACTACCATGCAATCTTTTCATCTACAAACTTCCTTCAAGTGCACTGAATAACGTTCTTTGGTACTCCATACTTTGCCCATGCTTGCTGATTAGTCATCCCTTTCTCAATATTTTGAACAATCTCACTTTTTTCAAGGTTCGGGTGGTCAGTTTTTGTTTACAAAAAGTAGATCCCATCTTGCTTACTCAAGCAGAAAAAATCTTTTTGAACCTGGGGACCTAGAAATATCCATTTAAAATATTGAGTATTTTGGAGTTGGAGAGATTCCACTGTAGTATAAAGAGTTACTTAGCATGTTTTTGCTTGACCTTGAGATCCTAATTAAATTCATGTTCTTCATCCTTTTTGTATTCCACATTTATATAGTGGTTTAATTAATTCATTGTCACGCAGTGTTGCTTCCAGAATAGAGCATGTCATTTGATGTCTGAAGAGAAGAAACTACATTCTAAACCATCTAAGTCCACATTGTTTATCTCTGAATTGTTGGATTTATTGGCTGTTATTAAACAATTAGTATTTGTTTTGATAACTTAACTTTGCATGATTTTGTATGCTTTGCTTATGTTGACATCATTTTGCAGCAAGCTTTTCTTTGTGTTGCTGGGTTGTAAGTCACTTTTTCAAACGAAAGAATACAAATAACTTTTTTCCAGGAGTTACTTGTTTACTTTTTGACAGATTACAACAGAGCTTCCAACTAGACTACTAGGTCCTGCTTTGAGGGATCATATTTCTACATTGTCTGCACATGTATTATCATGCTGATTTGTATTTGGCAGGATAGTTGTCTGTAATTTCATCTGTTAAAATTCCATGTGTTTCTCTACTTTGTAACTAAGGATTTACAGACCTGTTATTGTCTACTTGTCAATATACTCAGGAGTGTCCATGTTATCTAATAATGCATCACCATTAGCTCTAGTTATTGCTTTGGATTTTATTTCTTTTCTTTATTTCTGTATGTTTTCTGTTTGTTTTGCCTCTTTTGTTTTCCACATTACCATGTCTGAATTTAGTATACACCCTTAATAGGATCTTTTATTGCTAATGAAACAAATGTGCAAGTCAGACTCAGTATTCTGCTTGCTCCTGTTTGTTATGTTTAGAACTGAGGTCCTTGTTTATTTTAAGCTACATCATCATCATCATCATATGCCTAGGCTCTTAGGCCCCTTGCTACCTCCACAACCCTGCACCACTTGGCTCGGTCCTGCGCTTTTCGGAATGCTGTGGCCAACGGCAG